>PVKA01000763.1:0-114499 GCA_004027165.1 Ctenomys sociabilis | reverse complement strand
ATATTATTATTTGTTTACAAATATCATTTTAAACAATTGTGTGGCCTGAATCTCTAATTCCCACTTGTTTCACTGGGGAAATGGTTTGACTACTTTACATTACTAATTCTCTCTTAGTAAGGAATTTTTTTAATTTCTTTTTTTATTTGTTTATCTTTTTAGTAAATACAATTTATTATCAAAACTATGTCAAGAGGGTTCAAGCTACATTTGAATCAATGTGGCGACCACCATCGCCGCTCTCCCCTCATCTCTCACAGTGCCAGCTGTGTTGTGTCAGGTTGCAGAAAGCCTTTCATCTATTACAATGTTGGTTAAATGCTGCAGGCTTAGCCTTTCCAGTTTTGTGGTTCATTGTCTTCATTTATTCTTCACATCTATACTGTCTTCCCAGTGCCCTTAATTTCTAAAACAATTTATGAATATTCTCATGAAATATTTCAGACTTATTGTTTCAAATATTTTGTGACAGAATTTGGACTTTGTACTTCTCTAGCTTTCCTTAATAGACATTAGGTTTCATTATAGTTATATCAGTTCCTTAAATTTAATCCATATGTGTGTGTGTCTTTAAAACAAAACATGAAATCATTCTCTAAGCAAAAGTTAAAGTGCATAATATTACTTTTACTGTAGGAAAAGTATTTTACAACACAAGTGCAAAACTTACTTTATTAATTAATCCATAGGTTAATGTGCTATCCCCTTCAGTCCAGAAAATTACTATTCCACTCACGTATGAATTCGATGGATCAAGATATATCATATCAATGGCCTCATGCAGTATTTTTTTCCTGTCACTGTCTTATTTCACTTTTTATAACATAAACAAGGTTCATCTATGTTAACACATTTAGCAGAACGTTTTCTTATTAAAGGTTGTATGATGTTCCATTAAAAAAAAATATATATATATACATATACTCAAAGCTTTGTATCCATTTATCCTGGGGGCAGGGACAGCACAGCACCCCTAGGATCAAGCCCAGGCCCTGAGTCTGCCTAAGCAGGCACTTCAATCAGGCTGAGCTATCTGGCCAGTCCTTTTATTTCTGCATCATAAATTTTTTGTTTTCAGTGTGTGTGTGTGTTTTAGGGAAGGGTCTACAGGATGTTCAGGGTCTTACTAGTAGATCGGATTCATAGTGATCTGCTTGTTTACAGCTGCCCAGGAGCTGGGATTACAGCTGCACACCTTCACACCGTCTCAATTGTCGTCTCAGTGTGCCCAGGGCCAGGGCCAGCATTGCAGGATCAAACTCCCAGCCCCTGAACCTGCTTGTGGGTGCTTTAATCCACTGAGCTATTTGGCTGGGCCTCACTTTTGTTTTTCATTTATTGGAGCCTTTTCTTTGTTTATAATTCTATCTGATCTTTTTCAGCTTTGTTTATCTTTTCAGGAGACTACTCTTAATTTTATTGATATTTTTTCTATAAGAATTATCTCATTTAGTACATTGGAGCTTAAATAACATAGAACAATCTATCTGAAAAAATAAATTAAAGCAAATTGAACATGGAACTTTAAGTTTTTAATGTTTTCCATATTTCATGTTATTATTATCATCAGTTTCATCCTTTTATGGTATCTGGTGAAGTATTTTATATGTCTTTGTAATATAAAATATTAACTTTTTAAATATATATGATAATTTATTTTTGACAATTTTTGGTCAGTTACAAACTTCAGGCCTTAAATTTTGCACTACATCATATTCTTCTCATGAACTTAAATGTGTAGCTGACAATTTTTTCTCATGCTCTCATTTTTGAAAACACCATCATTATCATAATTTATTGTCTTTAAATTATTATACTAAACATACAAGTAGCTGCTTAACACCATTACTGTTATATTAGTTTGTCCGTATGTTTACCTTTAGCAATTTGTATTTATACCTTCTTACCGTATTTTTTGTATATGTGGTTTTCCTTGACGAGGTTGAAAAAATTAGTTCAACAAATCTCAGAACAAGGTTAAAGATGATTCAGTTCAGAATTTGTCTAGGAATGAATTTATCTTTCCTCTATATTTGATACATTTGTTGTTTTCTTTCTTTATGATTATGCCTTGCTTTCTTGACCAAATGAGCATCTCTTTCATGCCTCTTTCATTTTCAACCACTCTTCATTTTTTCTGTAATGTCTGCAGTTATTTGGGCCAACCGTGAAGCTGCTTTCACTCCCACTCTCTCCAGAGTAGAGTCCGACACAGGGTGATAAGCAGTGAGGACAGCCATACATTCTGATAGCATCCAGATTTTTTTAATGTATTTGTTACAGGGTCTCACTATGTTGCTTGGACTCCTAGTGAGCCTCCTGTTTTCAGCCTCCTCAGCGCTGGGATTACAGGTGTGCACCACCATGCCCCAACTCAGTGGCCAGCATGTGGTGCTGGGTATGGAATCCTGGTCCCTTGTGCTTGTCTAAGCAGGCACTTCCAGAATTTTGAAGGATCCACCCAACTTCCTTATTGTCTGCAACCCTCCAGTATCTAGGGTTTTAACTAGAGTCAGTGTACTGAGACAAAGAAAGCTAAAACAAGTTCCTGAAGTATCACCAGAAAAAAGTGGTTCATATGATATCCAATTTCTTTATTACTGAAGAAGATGGAAAGAAGAGTGTGTATATTTTTGAAGTCACTGGATATTTTGTATTTTGTTTGTAATCTGGAAGGAAGGCTACAGTAATGACCCTCTCACCTCCTCTTCTGTTCACACTAGGTTCTTTCAGATTTTGTCAGTGCCTCATAGCACATCCACCCTTTGACAGCCTCTTTCTTCCAGAAACATGTTTATTGGGCACCAGGAATAAATCTCTGCCACCCTGGGGGAGAACTTGCAGGCTGGTGTGTTTCTTTCACTTACTATGGAACTAAGAGAAAAAGCTAAGATTTCCAGGTGATAGAAGCATTTTTTCTCCCTGACAGCAGATTGCACCAACCTGGCAGTGTTCAAAGTTGGACCACTGAACATTAGGATCCTGAACCCACTAAACTTACTGTTCTGGAAGCTGGAAGTCTCTTTCCAATTGTGTGACCCAGGTCAAGGGTAGGTATTTTAATGACAAGATGTCCTACAACTTATTTGCTTTTATTAATGTGGTTTCACATTTATAGTTCTATGTATGAGTATAGAAATAAGGGAAATAAGATGCAGTCTATATTGACAGAATAAATCACATGATATTAGTAGAAGAATGAAAAATCATAGGTCTCTAATAAAGGCTTCCATCAGGATGTAAAATAGTAACTTAGGCATAAACTGAGTCTTTTAATTTGTTACTGTATTTATCCCCAAGGGAATTTGTCCAAATTGATCCTGAGTCAGTGAGTTTGCAGTGGAAAAGCATTTCCAAGGCTTCTGAATCTTGTATCTTACAGCTGTCACTCTGAATACTATAGATATTTAAATGCTTTTAATATAAAGATATTCTAAAAATTTGTAAATTGTGTTTTTATTTCTTTCATTTAGTTGTGATGCTCTGTGTCCTCTCTTCCAGTCAAGTGACCGTGAAATGGATTGGCAGTCTCTTCTTTCTGGCCTCACCTATCATAATGATAGGCCGTCATGATTTACCACATTAGGGGTGTGAATGAAAGTCTTTATGGTTTTGTTGGCTCTCTAGTCCTTATTCTGGAGAGGATAGTGTAATTTGAAAAATAAGCCTTGTCTTTTGAAACAAGAATCTTCTATGTCTTTTGCTGTGGCCTTTGAAGTTTTATGGTACAAGATAGCTCCATCCCTCATTTGGATGGTACTGGTCCTTTTCTCCGTTTACTACCTTTTTTAATTTATTCTGTTAGATAGGGGAGCAAGAAATATTTATGACTCAATTTATTCTTCCAGCTTTCCCAGAAAGTTTCCTCTCAATCTACAGATTAATAATTAATTTTTGAAAGCTTGACTTCAATTTGATTTAAAGTACAAATTCTGGCCTATTTTTTAAACTGTAGAAGTGACTTTGTTATTGGCTTTGCATCACAGTTCTTCATAACCATTGGATATTACGGTATCACTATCTAGGTGTTCCAGTGACATGAATTTGATCCATCAATATCAAGAATTCTTCAAACAAAGCTATTTATATCTTCCCACTTAGGATATCAAATAATGAGAATATTTTAATTGGGCCAGAACTATGGGATATATAATGTATAACATTAACTTTTCAATAAAATAATAACACAGAATGCAAACCATTTATGCTTTAATAAATTTATGAATTGCTTTATATGTACGTGTACATGTACACAATTAGGTAAATGATTAAAAAGTACTCTTTATTGCAGGCTTGTATTTAGGACTGTAATGGTCAAGTTAGATATGAATCATAATCTAGTCCATAATTCATTGTATACATTTACAATCCATTTTGTTAGGTGTTGACATAGTTTCAGGATATAAAATATATTTAGATGGAAAATAATGTGGATTACTCTTCTTTGATTGAATGTTATACTCTTGGGCAATATCTTAAATATAAACTGGCTTTTGAAATAATGAAATTACTCTGAACAGATTTAATATGATACTTTTAATGCAATATGAGCATTATACATTTTGCAAAATATATGTAGAATAAGTTTAAAAATAAATGCATTATTTCCATTTACAATACTCTTGTGAGACACATGGGCATTTCATGACATGTTTCACTGACAAAAAATAATCACATAAATCTTCTACACACAGCTGCAATTTAGAGAAATACGCAGTTTTCTGTTTCCTATTACTGTACATAGAATAAATTCTTCTGTTGGGAGACAGATTGTGACAAATTTGCAAACAGCATCCGTATTCATACATTTGAAACATTAATTTATCTGGCAATAAAAACTTTGATTTCCCAAAAGGAGAGTCGTGTCTGAGAACTAATGCCTATTTTTGAGACTTAACTGAGTTTTCAATGTTAGTCATTTTCTCATGAGTTACGTTCTTCCATGGAAAAATATACAACTTAACAGCAAGTACAGAGAGTTAAAAGGGTCACACAAAACATAAATCTGTATGCCTAGTTTATGTATGTGTATAATACATATAAATAAATTTTGGATTACCTACAATTTCTATTGTGGAAAATGGTTTTGTTAGCAACAGTATCAAAGGAATAACAATGAACACGCTAGACTATAGTGCATTCTGTGCTAATCTAGCACTCTTTTCTAAAGGGATGAATATTATTCTGGGCATTATGAAACTTTTCAACATATAAAAATAAATGCTATGTTTATTTGTCTAGTGCTATCGTTTATTTCTAGAATTGTACTTACTGTTTTTAAATGAACTGTATAAAAATAAAGGAAAGTAGAATTGTGTAAGTACAATTTTATGTACTTAAGGAATTTGTTATGTTTCTTAATGTGCTTAGAAATTTTGTTGGACAAGAGATGATTTCTCTCAGTTTTGTAGATAACACCATGGATAGCAACCTTTGCAGAGAAGAACTTTAATTAGTCATTTGTTCTGTATTTGGTTTTTTGTTTGTTTTCTTTGTCAGTGTCAGTGATTTTACACATTGCTAAAATCTCCTTGAGATTATTTGATCATTCATTCTTCCATTAAGTCATTGCTTCACAAAGAAACAAGACTATGCTAAAATTACTTGATTATCATTATAATTCGGTCAGGAACTGACCAAGATCACCAAAACCTGTGGAGGAAATCCCTAACAGTTTCCCACACTGCCACCCAGATTAACCTCCTCCGCGATTTCTGTGGTTCTACTGTGCTCTTATAAACTTTTATGAAATCATATTTAAATGCATGCAAAAATAGTTTTAAACGATACACTATGTAGTTTTAAAATTCTAACAGCTTTCTCAGCTATTTCAATAGTGACAATCTGAAATCTGCATTCATGCTGCTTTTTTAATTAAAATTTTACCCAGAGGAAAATAGTATTTAACAGTTTGTGAGCTTACTCTCTCTAGAAATTGTGCAGCGAATTGTTTGCTCACACCATAAGGTGCCCCAGTGTCTTGGGCTTTTGCTTAACTGTCTGATCTTTTTTTTTTTCCACTGCTGTTATACTTTTGACCTAATTTAATTGACAGAGGCAATGGCGTTCACATTGTTTTCTGACTGATTACCTGAATAGGTAGTGAAAAAAAAAAAATAGTCAAACCACAAAGCTGACTGGGACATTTATTTCAGTCACACCAAGTTGGCAGAGAGGGAGTACCACTCAGAGAGAGAACCCGAAGAAACTTTATTTTGCAGGAAGGCAGGGACCCTGGAGAATTTTTCAACCTCTATACTTTTATGAATTTCTCATTTTTAATTAATTTCTTCTTTCAAGTCAATACATTTTCATATATCATTGTCTCTGAACTGCTGTAGGGATAGAAGAATCTGACTTGCTTCACTGTTGACATATGTGTTAAGTATGCCCACCTCTCACCGTCCATACCTGACAAGAATATAATATTAGCATCTTGCTTTAAGAACTTAACACTGGTCTCTCTTCATTGATTCCAACTTACTATAAAATCAAGGATTCATGATGGTTTTGCTCACATTGCCTTGGTTTTAATTGTCTTTTCTTCCTCTTTATTTGATATTCATTTTTAAGCTATAAAGGGAATTAGAAAATTAACCAAGTTATGCCAGTTGTTCATAAATTTCAAACTGTTAGGGAATAGTCACGTCAATTTAGTGCATTATTTAGCTTCCTCAATGATGGTAACAACCTTCCTATAATTTGTGTTTAGCCATTAGTCCAAGAAACAGAAAATGAAGGAAAGACAATAATTGTAAGACAAATAAATTTTATTATTTAATGGTGAAGGAACTCCTCATTAGTGGTTTTGCTTCAATTAAAACAAACCTATTCATGATTAAGGGAATTTCAGGGCCCTTCAGTGTAGTTTTTCTAAAAACCTACTTTATTATCGGTACCACAGAGGTCACCTACAAGTTGAGGGAGGGTAGGTTTCATATGCCTTCACTGTCTGAGGGGATTCAGTCTGTGACCTTCTGACTTCAAAGTGTGCACACGCAGTGTAAGGAAGAATGGAGCAGAGCTATTTAGTTTATTTGGATCAAGAAGCAAAACAGAGGCACAGAACCAGAGAACAAGGGCCCTGGAGCCATAACCAGCGTCACACACACAGACACACTCAGAAGCACCAATTACCAGTGTGCTAGAAAGTGTCTTACCCAGCCAAGCTGATGTAATAAGGCTTAACCACCACACTCCCTGAGAGCTGAGAACGAGGTGGTGCTCTATGGGATCCATGCTCAAATGATGCTTCTCTGGGTTTTCCACAACCGCACAGTTCCTCAGGATGAGAAATTAATCAGCACAAAGAAGCTGCTGCCACAAATCCTGTCTATCTCCGTCCACCCACCTAGGCCACCAGCGTTTCCTGCTATATGTATCCAAGTTTATGTAGCAGACAGCTGTGGAATTCTCCTACAAATCTAAGCCACCATTATCAGAAACTGAGAACAAATATGAGGGGCAAGGCAGCAAGTAGAGTAGTCAGAATTTCCTGTGCATCTGTGAGCAGCACTCACACGAGTGGGACTAGCCATGGGTCACAGAAAAGGGATTGGACTATGGTTCGCCCCTCTTGATTTAGAAATTCTTAACTTGATTTGTGACCTTAAGTGTTAGTCACAATCTACTGGGTGACATTAAAGTACTGACCTCGACAACCCTTACAGGAAGTAAGTCTACGCTAAACTTTTTTACATTAAGCTAATTGGTTTGAAACAGGATTATTAGATGGGAAAATCACAGATTGAATTAAATGGATTTGTGTTTAGATTATGAATTCTACATATTAATTCATAATAACTGGCTTCTAGTCTGGTATTGTTTTTGCATGTGTTTTTTGGAAAATAATATATTTATATTTTGAAAGCTTGCCTACGATATCTTCTTTTTTAAAAATTTATTTGTTTGTAATTTAACTTGAAGAGTTAGAAATAGAAGAAAAAACAAAGAAAAAATGACAAAAACAGGGTAACTTACAATGATACATATGTTACAGATTTTCAAAACATGGATGGCTAATTATATATATATTTATTTATAAATTTATAGATATATATACATACACACATATATATATACACATACACACAAACATATATATATATGTATATATATATATATATATATAATTTAAATAAAAAATCTAACACAGATAAGCAGTCCACAATAGAAGTGGGTTATCTACAGAAGCTGTTGACTTGAGCCATTCACAGCTTATAACATTAATATGACTTTATTTTATATAGTTCCATTTTTATGTTTTTTCTCTGGATGGTTAAGACCAAGTTAAAGCAAGACCTATATAACAAAAAATGTAACTTTCATATCAGATAAGGTCAGTCAGGTACCCTAAGAGTCTATACTGTAACCCTGTACTGCACTTTGTAGATCCCTTGTCAGTGTCAGCCTTGTGGATGAGTCACGGCCATTGCTTGACCAATTTGCTCTCTGTTGAAGCCTGAGAGAAAGTTTTCTCTCCATGTGACTCTCCTTAGGCACACTGTAGATCATTGATCACATTTCCTTGATCAGAAAATTTGGGTCATTACTGAGTTACACTACAAATTCTCCTATGTCCTGAGTCTTTACTGACCTTTAAAGGCTAGGGCAAAATGTTGGCTGACCCTGCAGCCTTTCTTTTTCTCCAATTTTTGATCTGCAAACTTAGGTTGTTAACCATCCAGAAGAGAAATTTATTATTACCCTGCAACATATGCAGTTCAGTTTACCCACACTTTCAATAGTAACACGAGAGCTACCATTAATAGCTATATTAGTGTTTAAAGTTATGTTTTTAAATATGACTTCAAAGAGAATGAAAAGTGTAGGGCCGACCAAATAACTTAGCGAATTAAAGTACCTGCTTAGGCAGATGTAGCGGCTGGGGTTTTGATCCCTGGGCCTGCCATGCTGGCCTTGCTCCCACTGAGACAGCAACTGGGACTGAGCATGGTGGTGCATGCCTATAATCCCAGCTCTTGGGAGACTGCAGAACAGGCAGACCACAAGTCTGATCTAGTAGCGAGACCCTGAACATCCTGTAGCCCCTTCCTGAAAATCTCCCTCCCCACATACACACAAGAAGTGTAAGAATAGGATATACATAGGTAAAGAAAGTAGTGGTATTCACTGGGCATATAAGTGACAGGAGGGGAAGGAAGTGAACAAGAAACGGAGAGGATGAGGGTAACGATGCTGAGCATAGACAAAGGAAGGAAGGATTTGCCACATCACCAAAGACGGACTCTTGACGGAAGCCTGCTTATTGCTTTACAAATAAAGTACCTCCCACCATGACAATGAAAAGTGATAGGCGACCCTGATCACCAATACCGAGACTCGGATCTAATTATTTTCCTATGAATATTCTTAAAGTAACAATTTACATGAGCCCATTTTAATGTAGATAGGAACATGTTTTAATATTTTACTAAATTATTGCCTTTGATTTTATGATATTTTAAAATTCATTCAACATTTAATCCATATGTTTATTAATTTTTTCTTACTTTTATATAATAATTTTTAGTTAAGTCAAATATCTGAAAATCGAACCAACAATCCCTCTTTAAACAATTATTTATATCTAAGGAAAAGTTCAATTTGAACGGGCTTTAATGAATAAAAATAGACTTTATATTGTCCACATATCATTATCAATTAAGTACAAGTTTATAACAATTACTTTTATGAAGATTAAAAGACTGCTGGGCAAATGACAACTTAGAATGTCAACCGTGATATGTTTTTCCAGGAGGACAACTATTTCCAAGTCTGGCAAATGTATACAGTATGGGCAGTTGAACACCAACTGTGCTGTTACTCAAGAATTGCATCTAGGAATGTGGGACGTGCTGTAATCTCAGCTCTCTGGGAGGCTGAGACAGAAGGATTCTAAATTTGAGCTTAGTTAGGGCAGCTCTGTGACCTAGTGTGGCCTTAGCACAATGTAAAAACATAAAAAGGGCTGAGGACATAGATCAGTGGAAAGGCCATAGGTTCAATCCTCACTACTACCAAAACCAAACCTGAATTCACAAAAGGAAAAAAGAACCTTCGTTATGGTGCATTTCACTTTATTGAACTTCCGTACATTTGATCTCTCTGTTCACTGCTATTGTAAGTGTATCATTGGTCTTATCGCCATATTTTTCATTCCATGTCCCCCAGGAGGCTTTTCTTTGTATGTAATATTATCCCCAAAATATAGTTATATGACTCATCATTTCTACTCCTAGCTATACGTTCATAGCAAATTAAAATATCTAGCCCAAATTTTCAAGCAAAAGTTCATAGTAACGTCTATAAATGACAAAAAGTAAAAAGAAATAAAATATGCAATAAGAGAGTAATAGATAAACAAATCGAGCAAATCCCCACAATGGAATACTACACAGTTATACAATTAATGGTGCACTAATCTAAGAAGCAACACAACTGGACCTGAAAATAATGAGCCCACTGATAAATGAGTCACAAAAATTACATCTGATTTAGTTTATCGGAAAATTCCATGTTAAACAAATCTGTGAGACAGGAAACAAACTAGGAATAAGAAAGGAAGAAAGAAGGGTGAATAACTGCTTACATTCATAAGTTCTAGTTGGGAAGATGTCAACTTAATCTATAATTACACAGTGATTACCATGGTATAACTGCAAATAAATATAGCTGAATTTAATACTTAAAGTGGTAAGTTCCATATGAATGAAGCTATTACAATGAGAAAAGAAGGGCTGGCCAAGTAGCTCAGCAGATTAAAGCACCTGCAAGCAGGCTCCTTTATCCCCACCCCTGCCATACTGGCCCCCCATCACTGGGCTGCACTGAGATGGCAATTGAGACTGAGGGTGGTGACACATGCCTGTAATCCCAGTACTTGAGAAGCTGAAAACGGGAGAATCACTATGAGTCCACTCTATGTAGTGAGACCATGTAGACCCTTCCCTAAAATAAAGAGAGAGGGAGAGGGAGAGGGAGAGGGAGAGAGAGGGAGACAGAGAGAGAAAGAGAGAGAAGAGGCTTAAACCTTAAAAGAAAACATAATTTAATTTCTCTCTGTGGAATAAACATTTTCAATGTAGACATTTTCACTTTTTGAGGCTGTATAATTGAGTGTGTGATAATTTATCCATGGTAGTATAGAGCAAGAATTAAGCTGAAGATTCTGAAGAAACTTCAGTGCATCCACGGCTTTCATACCTCATTATTATTTACTTATCTAGAGCTTAAGGGACCTGCAGTTCTTGGTTACTTTTCCTTCATTCCCCAAATGCCTGATTCCCAAAACGAAAGGAGGAAAGGTTTATTTAGCACACAGTTAGTGGAGGTTTCAGCCCATACTCTGCTGGCTCCAAGGTAGAGGGCAGCCGTTCATGGCGGCAGAAAACCGCGAAATGCAAAGGGCAGGGCAATGAGCCTCTTTCCCCTCCGGACCGTGTAGTGCAGATTACTTGGCCCAGGGCAGGTGGGGCACTCACACCCACAATCCCAGCATTAGATCCTGAATCAACCATAAAATCTAACGGCTACCCAAAGACTGCATGAAGCTTGAGGGGGTGGGAGTTAGACCCAAAACATAACAGTCAGCTAGTGAGTCTTGCATAGTACCCCTCTTTAAAAAGGGTAATACAGCCAAAGCAAGGTATTCCTACAGTCTTTTCTTTAAATCTGATCAAAGTAGGTGTGGCCTGTCCAAAATGCATTCTGTGATCAACACATTGACACACCATGGAATTCAGTTGCTGTAGTGCTCAATGTGTATTATGCTATGTAGAAGTAATGGTTTCTTATTTTACAATATTTACTATGACTCATATGTTCCAGATAATGCAACACATTCATTCATTTTCTAACATAAAAGCCTACGCTAATTTTTTTTTTTTTTTTTTTTGTATTTAGACAGGGTGTACAGGATATACATGGTCTCACTGCATAGATCAGACTCACAGTGATCCTTCTGTTTACAGCCTCCCAAATGCTGGGATTATAGGCACACTCCACCATTTCCGTTCTCAATTGTTGTCTCCGCATGCCCTGGGGGTGGAGCTAGCATAGCAGGCCCTGGGATCAAACTCCTGAGGCTGTGCGTGTCTAAGCTGGTGCTTGAATCCCCTGAGCTATTTGGCCAGCCCTAGCCTAGGATAATTTTAAATCATCTTCTTTTTTAAATTTAATTATTTTATATTTTTATTTTAGGGAAGGGTCTACAGGGTGTTCAGGGTCTCACTACTAGATCGGACTCAGTGATCCACCTATTTACAGCCCCCCAAGAGCTGGCCTTACAGGCACGCCACCATGCCCAGTCTCAATTGCCATCTCAGCACGCTCCAGCGGGCAGGGCTGGCACAGCAGGCTGGGACTCAAATCCCCAGCCCCTGGGCCTGCTTACAGACATTTAAATCTGCTGAGGTATTTGGCTGGCTCTTAAGTCATCTTATTAACAACAAAACCTTTTTTTTCTTTCTGTTTTTGCTATACATATTTCCTACTCTTTTTTCATTAGAATACTTTTATAACATTGGTTTTTATGTTTTTATTTTTTTCATAGTAACAAGTTTGGGAACATATTTATTAATGCCTCATCTATTGTTGCAATGGGTTAGGTGATTCCTCCTCCTTCAATCTTCTTTGCTCATCCAGCATGTTATTATTAACCCAATAAGGAAGTCAGAAAGGCCCCTTTTTCTCATTTGCATCAAGTCCAAAATCTTTTGTATTTTACAATTACAGTTCATGATTCCAGGAGTATAATTTAGGCAGCTTTGCCTTTAAACCTCAACATGAACCCTGTCTTTCAGGCCAGCCATATTGGATTTATTCCTTTGGAACTACTTAAACAACATAAAATAAAGTTCAGAAAACGTTTCACTTCAGGGAAATTAAACTGATGTCTTCATATATACTCTATATAGATGCAACATGGGGTTGCTTAGCACTCAAGCATTCATAACGAAGTCAGTGGTAGGTCAATTATATGTGGTCTTCTCCCCTGTAATCAGCACTGAATACTCTCTTGAAGACTAAACATAGTCTCAGCTGTCTATTTTGTTTTCTAGTGAGAGCATATACTTTGGTTTCCCTCCAGATTTAATACCTCTTTTGCCTTTGGGTCTACTGACAGAGAAATGCACTATTTCCATTGTTTCCTTGTGCCATATATTCTTACTGCCAAAGAAAGAAAGAAGAGAGGAAGAGTGGAAGGGAAGAACAGAGGAAAGAAGTCAATTAGCTATCCACTCAATTAAATGGAGTAATCTGTGTTGATCCCATAAACTTCCCTCCTAAAAAACAAAAATAAATAAATCTCTGCGGAACATAAACTTCCCTCCTGAATAAGATATTCATATGCTTTAAGAAACAGCATATACCAAAGTATACGCTCTCACTAGAAAAAAAATAGACAGCTACAACTATGTTTAGTCTTCAAGAGAGTATTCAGTGCTGATTACAGGGGAGAAGACCATGTATAATTGACCTACCATTGACTTAGTTATGAATGCTTGAGTGCTAAGTAACCCATCAAACCCAGGCTTTCAAGTCCAGTATAGGAGAACCCATGTGTGGGCTTCTTTTCAATGATATTTTAGTGGTTTCTACTGCTACACAAGCTTAAGAGCAGAGGTCAAAGCTTAGGAGAATTTTAGCATTGAATGACTAATAGGTGCCCTCATCTATGTGCCCAGACCTTTAGGAATTTGTTTGAAAGTAAAAAGAAGACAAATTTACTGCAGGTAGAATTACCTTCATAGAATCATAGTTTATATTTGCAATTGCTCATTAGTAAGGAACACTCTGATTATTCAGTTATAGGATGATAAAGCAGGACTTCTCCAAACTATGTCCTCCCCAGAAATCACCTAGGGCTCAAGTATTAGCAGTCTTAATCATATGCAACAATGTTCATCCCCTAACTCTAAAATTGTGTCTGATTATTAGTCCTATGTTTATATATGAAATTTATACCAATAACAGTTACTGGTGTTTAAATGAAATTTTTTGGATTATAAAATGAAAAAACTATGCCTTGATAAATCTAATTTTTCCATAATATTAGTAGTGTTTAATCCCTACTATAGCAGGAAAAAAATGAAAAGTGAGATGGTCATATAATTTATGCATTGTCATCCTGCCAAGATTGAGCATAGATGTAATCTGACTCCAAAATATCGAATCTTTAAATTATTAAATACAGAAAAATCTCTCAAAGTCAAGAGATGCTGATGTATATTCCAATACTTTGGTATGTGGAAGACTCTGTCAATATTGGTGAAACTGAAGTTTGAATGTTCATTTTATGATTCTCTAATAGGAAGAGGATCATAAAGTTTTCTAATAATAATTTAGCCAAATAAGGTCATAATTCAAGTTTATTGGAAAAACACAGAAATGCTTTGGCTTACTTGCTGACAAATTGCTTTCTGAAAGATAACTCTTTCTTTGCTTGCAAGACACTAAATTTGGGGAAAACATGGGTACTTTCTACCTGATGTTAATTTCCTCTTGAAGCTCTCAGATTCTGTCATTAGTCAGTAATTTGCCTGAATTTATTTTATCTTGATATCAAGATAAATATTTAGATAATGGAAACTGGGTATATACTTGAGTAACACTGTCAACTAAATGTAAAGTAAAATTGAGGTTCCTTTTTAACTGCTAAATGCACCATAATTTTATACAAAACTGCACTGAAAGAATGGATTAAACAGTAGTCAGTCTAAAGCTTAAATGAGAAAGGATCTACCTTACTGACACTAGTAAGAAATGCAAAACCTTATTTATTTTTCCTAAAACTATGGTTAAGAGGCAAAAAAGTGAAAAGAAAAAAGAAATGGAAGGAAGGTGTGAGTGAGAGAAGGAGAGACAGGGTAATGCAGGAGAAAAAGGGAGGAAGGGGTGGGTGAAGAGAAGGAGTAGGGTGTGAAGGAGGGAGGATGGAAAGAGGGGAAGGGAAAAAAGGAGAAATTGACTCCTCATGAATTTCTCTCAGGTAAGGGAATTGCTTCATGGAAAAAATATGCTTCGTTCCTTGGGTAAATTGCCTTTGCTATTATTGGTAAAGTAGTCAGTGTCATGTTTCTGACATTGTAGGTATATGGACAGAGACATGACAAAGAGACAGTGGTAGTTCAATGTGTACATTCACAACTATTATGGCATTACAATAAATTATTGGAAAAATCAAAATTTAAGTGATAAACATTAAAGTAGGTTCTCATGGAAAGTATTTTAGGTACTTTTTCTGTCTATGAACTTAACCTATTATATCTATGTTTTCTATTTTAGTTTCTCTAGGCTCAGATTTTGAAGACTGAATTATATAGTCTTCAGTCACAGAGTTAACATCATCAAATATTGCAGCAGGTAACATACAGTAAGAAAATAAGAAACCATTTTGTATATTTTGTGCAAGAGATGTCATACAATGGCTGGATTCCAAAGCACTGGAAAGTCTTCAAAAGTCAAAACCATTGATGCTAGTAGAAAGAACAGGAAGCTGCAAATGCCTCAGAAAGGGAGCCTAGGAGCCTGTCACTGCAGTTTCCTTCTATTTTTATATTTTATTAGTAGATATTCACATTGTTTTACTGGAAATGTCATTGCAGTTGGCTTTGATCACCCTGACAATTCCTGTCTCCCTCATGAAAAACCACTACAATATGGTCAATCTATGTCCTTCCTTATTGTTTTTCATTGTGAAATGTTCAGTGCACTACTGTCAACTCACATGTATTAAAACTGTATTTCCGTTATTTTCTTCACATTTTTCAGCATTCATTTTTATAGCCTCCCTACTTTACTTGTTGTATAACAACCTAATTCATATCTAATTCATAGAATTCTATATTGTGTAACTGTATTTTATTTATCCACTTCTTTTGTCATGTATAAACTAGGTCTCTTCCAATCCCTGCTGGCTCAAAATGACCGTTGTAAATACGTTCACATGCTCTTCTGGGATGAGTGTCAAGCCGAAGGATCACTGCACCATAAGTGATAAACATAATTAACAAAGTACTGCCTGACTACATACAGAATGAGTGCAACTCATTTTCACCACAGAATAGTGCATGAAGAGTACTGCCTTGCCACATCATCAAACTGTGCTATTATCCAACTTTCTAATTTTACACAGGAAGATTTATTATGTAATATCTGTATTTTATATTACACTAGTTAAGTTAAATATTTATTTGACCAATTTAGGCTACTTTTTTCTTAATTTTTGTCTACCAGAGTTGGTCTCCTTGTGCTGTTGCTTTTCAGAACTATTATATAACAAACTAGTGGCTGAAAAATTTCTGGGTATGTTTAACACCACATCTTAGAGACATGGATCTAACTCTGGGTATAGTGAGAGACCACTTATAAATGGGGCAGAATGGAGAGAGTTTTGGATGAGTGTGGCTGTGGTGAGCACAGCCTCCTCTGAAATCCCAAGGTGCCTCCACTGAAAATGGAGAACCAGGCACCAGGGTGGCACCCAAGGAAGGGCTCAAGTGAGGTAAGAACCTACAGTCCAAATCTTAGACAGGAAACCTCAGTTTTCAAGCACATTTGTTGGCAAAATTTTGGTTACACAAGTCATATTGAAGTCTGCCAGAAGAGGCTTGGGAACTGTCAACAGAGCTACGGAAAAGTCACAAACTGCCGTGAACCCTTGAAGCAAAAGCAGCCAAAGTCTCTACCAAAAGAGATAACAGACAGCACTGTGAACGCAAAACTTCTATTCCTGCCTCTGATGACACCCATCCAGAGTCAGAAGCAAAAACATTCCCTTCAGTCTTCTAGATTTTGGGATTTCCCACCTGCTGGAAGAGCACCTGATGGCACACCTGCCCGAATGACCTGGGAGTCTAGCACAGCCTGGGCTCCTGAGCACTCTGCCCGCCCTGCATAGGGATTTGCCGCCTATCCATTATGACATAGATATTTAAGTTTCTTAGTGCTGTAAGGTTTGTGTGTTTGTATAAATCAATAATTTCTTTCTTTTTTTTTTTTTTAACAGGAAAAAGGCCAGATAGCTCAGGGGACTAGAGCACCTGCTGAGGTAAGTGCTAGGGGACTGGGGTTTGAATGGTTGTTAACTTTTTTCAGTCTCTTCACTCCAGACAGTGTATATATTTACAGTTAACATTCTGTGTATTTATGCTATAAACAGCATAAATAAAAAGTAATGATGAATAAAAACTATTACTAAGAATAGAACTATCATATAATTTACTGTTCAGTTCATGCTTGCCAATTATTCATTAATTAAAGTTTTGCTGATCATTTACCATGTAGTAGGCATTGTTTTAAATACTTAGACAACACTAGTGAATAAGATAAGCACATAGCCTTAATCCATATCCTACATCCCAGTTGATGGGGGGCACAGAGGGGATGGGAGAGTAGGTAACAATGAATATGCATTAAAAATGAGAGTTCTAATTGTGTGTCAGATGATGACAACTAGAGAGGCCTTAGGGAGTGGCTGAACAGGATAAGAAAATTGGGAAGTCGATAGTTTATAGGAATACAATAGTTTATAGGAATGCATGGAATTAGGCAATAGCATTTAAATGAAACTTGAGGAGGCCAAGAGTATAATCCATGCAATGTCAGGCAAAAACATTCTAGGAGGAAGTTACTTAAAGGTTTATGGGGCATGTAGTACAGGAGGTAGAAGAAGGGCAGGAAGTCAGAGAAAAGATAGCAGCAGTAGTGTTGTAGGCAGCTGAGTTAGACAGAAATATTCTAGGCAGTCAGACAGGTCCAGGCCCTCAAGGAGACAAGATGGTAGACAAGGTGACATTGCAACTTTGAAGAGACAGACACTCCCTATGGGCCACACCTCAAGACCAAGATAAAAAGAAGAAACACAGCTACATACTTCTCTAGGGATGGGCATCAGAGATTGATATTCTAGATAGGTATCAATCACTTTGAAAGAGCCTAAATGAGTCACTAGCCCAACCTGCAATAAGAAGAGAGCCTGTGCCATATTAACGCCCACTTGCTATGTGACTCACTTCCCCATTTGGTACTGGATTTAATCAATTTTTACCTGAGCAATGATGCTTGTAATCCCATTGGTTGACCATAGTTTTGTCCCAGCTCTTGTCCACCTAAGCGAGTTCCCATGTCTTTACCACCTTAGACCCGACTTACCACATGGTTTTCCTCTATAAAAGTCCCTGCAAGAGACAACTTCTGGAGGGACCACCCACTCAGGACACCCCTCCTGTCCCTCTCTCGGACAGGAGCTTTCTTTCCCTCAATAAATCTATTCTGCTCATAACCTCTGTTTGTTCCTAAAATTCATTCTTCAGTTTTAGAGAACACGAACTCATACAGGTCAGGTCCAGACATCGTTTTCCCTATGTCATTTGGAGGTTCAGCTTATCATTTGGAGGTCACCCACCCGAGATCAGTTTTTCTCCCTGTATCAGTAGGATGCCCAGTCAAAAAAGGAACCCAACTTTTACTCGGTGAGTGTGTGCATAAATGGCAATTGCCAAGAAGAGGAATTAAATTTTTTGACTTATCACATTAAAATAAAATAAAAAAAATAGTTATGGAGGCCACGTTAAAAAGAGACAGCAAAGGGCAAATGTAGATGCAGAAGATCAGTGGAAGGGCTAAGGCAGAAGTGTGGGGGTTGGAGCTGGCAGGGGACGTGGTGAGAAGCACTAGGATTCTGGGCCTATTTAGGAAGAGAAAGCCAAAAGAAATGAACCATATGTGGCTTCTCACTGTTGCGCACGACACCCACAAGCCTGTCACCTGTGCTACTTGCGATGGTTTGTCTAGTTGTTGCCCCAAAGCCCCATGCAGTCCTGGGGTGTGGACTTCTGGGTTTTTTGATTAACTCCTTATCTACTGGGATTATAGGTCTGAGAACTGCTGGGATTATGGGTGTGATGCTGCATCAGCCTGGGTGGATAAGGAAAGGAAGTCTGAGGAGAGGAAGGACTTGCTTTCTGTAGCCCTTGTTGCTCCCTTTGCTCTCTTGCTCTTTGCCACAGCCATCAAAGTGTCCTCTGCTGTGTGCTGCTCTGCCCTGGAGCCATCTGGGTGTAGACTGAAGCCTCCAGTGACTGTGAGCTAAATAAACCTTTCCTTCCTCCAGTGTGGGTGTCAGGTATTTTTCCCAGCGAGGAGAGAAGAGTGACCTAGACTCTAATTCAAAGTGTTTTGCTCCACAGAAGTATTTCCTTTTAATGTATCATACATACTTTCACACAATACACTGTTGAGTTTATGCCAAGTTTAGAAGTTTCTTCTATCACCCAGTTCTTATGTTTTTTTGTATTATCTTACAATTTGATATTTTGTATTAATATATTTAAATTTTTCTTTCCTTATCAGTGTAACACGTAAGATAATAATCCAATATATTTTACCTCCAAATAGTAAATTAATTTCTAAAACAGCATTCTTTTTTTTCCTGTATTGACTTGTGGCATTACTAAAATCATACATTGGGATACTATAAACACGCTCAGCCTAGACAGCTGCCACTAGCCCCCAGTGCACGGTACCTGATAATAATTGTAATGTTACATTGTAACTATGACTTTACAACTTTTACAGGAAAGAAGTGTCAAGATTATAGAGTTTATTTCAATTTCTGGTGTGTCCAGATCAGGAAATCCCAGTAAATATTTTCCATAAAGGTCAATTAAAATGGGAAGCTCAAGGTCCTGAGTGTGATCCCTGCTGTTAAAAAAAACCACAAAGGTCAATTAAAGTGTTCGGTTATCATTATCACTTAAAATTCCTTCATTAACAATCTATACTCATAAATAATCTACAGTAGCTGTAATCTATAGTTTATAGAATATAGCTATACATTATATAAAATTATAGATATAATCTGTCTATACCTAGCTATTTATCCTATTCAGCTTTTACAATCTAAGTTAAATTTTTTTTTCTTTATAAAATATATTTGTTAGAGGCTTGTTATTTAAAATCAACATTTGACAAATTTCCATTCTTTTATGTTAGAGATCTGAGTAATTCTCACATCACCTTTTGGTATCTTGGAAGTTTCTTATGTTCTCTAGTTCTCATTAGCTTTTGCTTTTAAAATGAAAGAAAAATATCTACTGTTCATTGGACAAATAATGATCAATGGACTCTAATTCACCAAAATAAGTAACATTCATTCAGTGACAACTTCACGCTATGAAGGAGGGGCTGTGTTCCCTCTGCTTTATCACTTGACATGCATGTAAGAAATCTACTACAGGGGCTGGCCAAATAGTTCAGTACATTAAAGTGCCTGCAAGCAGGTAAGGAACCAGAGGTTTGAGCCCCCAGCGGGTTGTGCCAGCCACAGCAATTGACACTGGGCGTGGTGGCACATGCCCATAGTCCCAGCACTTGGGAGGCTGTAAACAGGTGGATCCCTACTGAGAGTCTGATCTAGCAGTGAGATCATGAACACCCTGTACACCTTTCCCTAAAAATACAAGAAAAAAGAAAAAAAAAAAAAAGAAAGAAATCTACTACAAAGCCATTTTCAACAGTAACCCAGTCAATAAATGACAAAGGCAGGTATCTTTAATAGGACTCTTTTCTCTTTAAGAACAGAGCATAGCTCTCCACCCAAGATTCAGGCATGAGAATATTAATTGACTGACTTTCCAATGCTTGTGGATGTTTTGTAGACTATATTTTCATATAGAATATATTGTGTAAATATTTTCTTTAAGTTATTATTTAAAATACATGTATAATCACATATTTATAAAAATGCTTTTGTAATATTTATATTACAGTGTTTTATCTTAAGAAAACTCCTTAAGTGCTGAAGAATCAAAGATAATTATTCATTATCTATTGTTCTAGTTTTAGAATTCTGTTTTTGTTCTATAATTAATCAATGTTTATTATGAACTTTGAGCTCACTTTTGCAAGCCATAATGATAAGAATAATTCTCCAAATATAATTATAAATATCTTCATCTTCAATGTTATTTGGTATAAGAGTAAATAAAATCCAACTTTTTTCCACATACAGATTCACTGTTTGTCTAGTTTACATTTCTTGGATCCATTTAATGCTAACCATGAGCAGATGTTTGGAGTACAGGATGATAAACATGACCTTCATAAAGGAAAGCGTGGGCTGTCTAATATGGTATAAGGGCCTTTTATTTAAATCTGAGTCAGAAGTACAGAGCCAATAATCACTGAATATGAACCATGCGTAACAACCCAAAGATGACGAGGCGGCATGTGCCCTTTATCAGAATAAGGTTAAAAACTGTTGTGAAGGTGATGCGTGCTACCTACCCAGCGAGACCGCAGCAGTCATGCCCAATAATCACGTAAGGAAGGCAGGAATCGGACTCCTGGGAAAGCACCAGCATTGGGAAAAACAGTTTGCTTTTGTTAAGAGAATCATAGAACTGGGGTCAAAGGTGGTACAAACACAAAATAAAGTTGAACGTCCTAGAGTTGCTGCTTAGAGTAAGAATACATAGATAAACGTGCTTATTCGTAGGACTTAGGATTGTGTAAACCAAGTACCTGGGAAAAGTTAATTTCATAGTTCTTTGGAAAGGAGTAGGTGCACAGCATCTTTTAAATGTTATTCTTGTTCTTAACGTTATTCTTTAGAACAGGCATAGTTCTTTTTTTTGAGATAGGGTCTCACTATGCAGCTCAGGGTGGCCTTAAGCTCGCTTTGTAGCTCAGGCTGGTCTCGAACTCACAACAATCCTCCTGCCTCAGCCTCCTGAGTGCTGGGATTACAGGCATGCGCCACCAAGCCCTGCTAGGCATAGTTCCTCTACTCCAAATTTTATAATATGTTCTTCTTCATGTGTTGATTGTTGCAACATAACATGCAAATAGAGAAAATTCTTAATTGTTCTATATCAGCTTGAGGTTGAGCTTAAAATTACCATATTAAGATAAAGTAGAGATTTATATTTTCCTCTAAGGGATTTCTTCAATTGATTTCTTTTTTCTTTTCTCTTTTTTTCTTTTTTTGGTCTTTTTGACACAGTTCAAGCTGGCCTTGAACTTACTTTGTAACCCAGGCTGGTCTCAAACTCACAATGATCCCCTTGCTTCAGCTTCCCGAGTACTGGAATTACATGAGAGTGCTGCCATGCTTGACTCTATTATGTGATTCTGATAATTGTCCAGTGGGACTTTTAAAAATCCTTCTCTTTTCTCAGTGTATGTAGTACAGGGTCTACAGGGTCTCATTGCACAAATCAGACTCATAATGATCCTCCTGTTTGCAGCCTCTCAAGAGCCGAGATTACAGGTGCACCCATGCCTAGTCTTACTCTCTTGTCTCAGTGCACCCCAGTGGCAGAGCCAGCATGGCATGCTGGGAACCGAGCCCCATCCCTGTACCTGCCTAAGCAGGGACTTTAATCCTCTGCGCTATCTGGCCAGGCCTAAAATCTTTCTACAGGCTCTCTTCATCAAAGATGACGTCAATAAATCATTTCATCTGACTATATAATAATTTCCATAATTAGTTAATATGGAATGATCCATAATATGAAACAGTCTTCTTGGGAAAAGTTAGGTTCAAAAGAAAGTTTTCCTTGATGTGACTGGGCTGTATTTCTCTTCATAGAATTAATGGAGAAGTCAACTTCCCTTCAATTCTGCATTGATGAATTGTATATTTTATTATTTATACCATTATACTAATTAACATCACTGACTGCTGCACCCTTATCCAAAAACAAAGGCTGAAAATAAAAAGACAACTCTGCTTTGTTTTCAAACGTGTTTTTTTTTTCAGAATTGGAGAGTTCAATTTGTGCCTACATTTATAGTTATGCCAGAAACTAAAACAGTTGAGGATGATCATTGTACAAGTATTGTTAATTTGATTTTTAGACAAAAATCAAGACATTTAAAATAATTTATTATGAGTAGTTTTTCCTAGCAGAATAGACACAATAAGATATTAGAAAGTCTATAGCAACATAGGATCAATTTTTTAACTTTCTCATTATATACATGGTATTTCATATATAGCAATGTATTAGTACCTATGATGACTAAATGAAATACTTTCATGTTCATTAATATTTTGAGACTATATAAAATCTAAATATTCTACATTTTTCTATCATAGTAGAACAATTGATTATATTCTTCAAAAAATCTTTTTGTCTCTCTGTTTTTTTTTTTTTTTTAAGGAACCAGGGATTGAACTCAGGCCCTTGTGCTTGCCAGGGAAGCGTTCACTCCACTGAGCCATCTCCCCAGCCCCTATCTTTTTGTCTCTCCCCTCCCAGTTAACATCATTGATATCAGCTGGTATAAAAGATCTCCTTGTTCCCTAACTGTACCTCTTGAATCAATTTCTTTTTCTCATGATATCAAGCGATTTCTCTAAGTTATCAAGAATGATCTCCTCAGCAAGCTGTGCCTGCCCTGCCCAGGGGAGCTCTGAGACATCAATTAAGACTGGGCATGGTGGCACAGGCCTGTAGCCCTAGCATCTGGGGGACTGAAAGCAGGAAGATCACTACAAGTCCAATCTGTGTAGTACATGCTGTAGACCCTACACTAAATACATTTAAAAAAAAGAATGACCATCCAGTGCTTTTGCAAACAATTATTAAAAATGCAATCTTACAAAAGTTCTCAACCATAATATGCTATAAGATCAGTGTACCAAAGTTTTTATTTCACTTATTTTATGCCCCAGAGTCTTTTAATATTTAGAACTCCTTTTACTTTAATTTTTTTTCACTAGTGAAGGATAATATAAAAATTATACATATTTATTTGTTAGTACATTTTTTTAGTTGTTTATGAATTGTATAGTTTAAAAGAGCTTAAGTATATTAACCTTCACAATCAGGACATTTGGCACATTTTCCTAGCGTTGAAAGAATATATTTCAGTGGTAGGTGAGATAGCTCAGTGGAATAAGCGCCTGCAAGCACAGGAACTGGGTTCCACCAGCTCCACCACCAGGCATGCAGAGCCAGCCACTGACTCTGGGCAAGGTGGTGCCTGCCTGCGGTCCCAGTGCTGAGGAGGGTGAAAGCAGGAGTATCACTGAGTCCCAGCTGCATAGTGAGACTCTGTACCAAATGCATAAAAGTAAAATGAAAAGGAATAATTTTTCAGGTGTGTATGGTATTGCATGCCTACAGCAGCATGTAAGGGTGTGAAGCAGGAGGATCACAAATTTGAACACCCGCCCCCATGCCGCCCCAGCCAATTAGCAAGACTTTTTTTCTTAAAATAAAAAAGTAAAAAAGGACCGAGAATGCAACTCAGTGCAAAATCACTAGCTCAACATCCAGGAGATTTTGCTTTTGTCATCAACATCATGATGACTCTGCCTACTTTTTTGAAGTATTACATGTAATTTTTTTAGAGCAATCATAATTCACCCTCACCAAACATCTAGTTTACATGCTTCTTTGTACATGGTGCATCTTTTTTGATTGAATGTAGTACAGACAATGTTAATTGATGAAGTATATACATAATTCCTGTTGGATATGCTGTTATCAAATATAGTATCAGCTGGGCATGTTGGCATGTACCTATAGTACCAGGATTTGGGAGGCTGAGGGAGGAGGATTGCTGCAAGTTCTAGGCCAGCCTGGGCTACAACAAAGGGAGTAAGGCCAGCCTAAACTGTGCACTGACACCTTACTCTTCCTCGAAAAGTAAACACAGATAGATAGACAGATAGATAAACAGATATTCTTATGTAAGCAAGCATCCATAAGTAATTATGTATATGTAATATGTTGATAAGCCCAGGTCTTTGTTCATATGCATCCTGCAGGTGATCCAATACCCAGCACATACCCAAGGGCTATTTGAATTAGTGAATTCTTCTCTGCATAAATGACCTGATGTTTTGTACATAGCAACTTAAGAAACTCAAGTGTTGTATTTTTTTTTTTTGTTGTTGTTGTTGTTGTTGTTTTTTTTGTCTTTTTGAGACAGGGTCTCACTATGCAGTTCAGGCTGGCCTTAAGCTCACTTTGTAGCTCGGGCTGGTCTCGAACTCACAGCAATCCTCCTGCCTCAGCCTCCCGAGTGCTGGGATTACAGGCCTGTGCCACCAAACCCAGCTAAAAGGCTTTTCTTAATGTGGAGCATATAGTATTCTTATGGCCTCTTGTGTCAAACTATATACCAGTCACTCTTACATATTTTAAAAGATTGCAGGAGCAAAGAAGTGTCTTTTTTTGTTAAGATTAAAATTCATATTTTCTTAGTTTTATGGAAGAACATACTTTTCTGTTTGCAAACAACTTATTTAAATTCTTCATGGAAAAAGATTTCTTGGAATGGAGATTTGTTTCCAGCACGAAAGATCATGCCAGTGAGCCGCGCTCTCGGATTGAGCAACGGAGAGCAATATGTTTGAGGCCACGAGGCTTACTCTATAACTATTTTTTAAAAACTTAATCAGTCTGACAAATTCTCAGATCTATTTCTCTGAGGGGAAAAAAGTGCTCAGATATTGCAGAACAGTTGCCAATTCTTAAAAGACTAGATTAGCGTTAATGAAGAAAACAGTGGGGAAGGGAACCCAACTGCCACCTGGAGGAGACAGATGTGGAGGCCTCCTCCATGGTTTCTACGCCTGTCTTTCGAGAGCAAATACCACATTCGTTAGGGATAAAAGATTTGCCTTCGCCTACAGAGCTCAAACACTGGCAGATTGCTTTCTAAGATGCATTAGAAAGTGTGCTTCAAAAAATCAAAAGTAGTTAAAAAAATTGAAAATAGTTGGCATGTTGTGAGCTGGTTTAAGGAAAAGCATTTATGGGTCAAATTGCGTTGCATTTGAACGATAGTGTCTGCACCTGACTAAAAATAAGACCACAGCAAGGGAGTTGAGAAGGATTTCCGTGATGGTGAATCTAGATGTGTCAAGTCAATGGGATTAATAAATACTGAGCAGATTAGGAGAGTCAAGTTTTGTGTGTATTTGGGTGATGCAAAAAAAGAAAAAAATATATATATATCTGTAGTTTGTGGTTCCTTTCCTATCTGGTGCTATGTTGAATTGCTCAAAACAAAACATTTCTCCAACACAAGCCTCCAGAAGGATGTTTCTGTCTTGGAGCCAGCTGATCAAGGTCTAAATTCTTAGACACTGAGAGATAAATTAAACCTCTTCTCCTTTAAATTTGGGGCATCATGTATTGTGTCAACATTAGGCAAGCTGAATAAAGCAGAAAGCCTTACAATACTGTGAGCAAGTGCAGCTAGGAGATTATGGTCAGAAGACTGGAATGCTCAGAATAATGTGAACAGTAAAGGTTAGACTCAGGAGATTTTAATTAGGAACAAGAATTTCATGTTAGAATGGACTGGAGGCCGTATGGGCGTATGGGCTGCCCTGTAGCCAATAAATAAATAAATAAGTAAATAACCATTCATATTTGCTCGTGTCCTGAGACAGCTGGAGATGAAAAGCAGTTGACCAATTGGTCTGCTGGTGATACTTTCAGGCAGCCCAGCCTTTAGGTTATGCTGTGGATACTGTCTGTTACTTCTGGATAGATTTACAGTGAAAATAGGAAGCAAAAATGAGCAAACTGGTCTCCAAAATTTCAATCTGGGCCTGAGAAAAACCAGGTATAAATCTGCAGCCAGAAGCAGTGTGATTCCTAATGATGTCAAATCATTAAAAATTCTTACCAGTGTTTCGTCCCAGGACAGGGGGAATGATGCCTTAGAATGTCAGGGTGAAGGGTGCAAAGTGGCAAGCTTTCACCTGAGAAGAGAGCCCCTGACAGTACTGCTCAAAACAGACTTCCTAGAAAATTGGCTTCTTGTTATTCGGTTTGCAGTTTTCAGACAACCAGGAACTCAAGATCCACTACATCCATAGTCCAAAAAGGCCTCACCACTGCAAGTTGTGGCAGCAGATTTTGAGCTCATCCATGTGATACAGGTTGTTTAGGCTGCAGAAAGCAATGCGTGGAGTCAGAGAGCCCACCACCTGGGTTTCCAAAGAAGGCCTGCAAAGTAAAGCAAGGAGTCACTGGAGAGCAGTGTGCGAGACTGTAGTAATAAAGTCGCATTGCAGTGGAGACATGAGGAAATTAAAGATCCTGAGAGTGCGGAGCACCTGCTGAGGAGCGTGAGAGACTGAATGGAGCAATGCCACGGACATGCGCCACGGTCTGAAATCACCAAACTTATAGAGGTCAAATAGCTCACGCCCTATGAAACTCATAGCTCACCGTCATGTACCCTAGATGCTGGGCAAGGAGCTACACAGCTGAATATTTCTGCTACAGAGTTTCAGTCTTGATTTGTTCCTATTCTTTTCTATTCCGCATTTTCTTTAGAATGGGAATGTTTACTTGTCATTTTACTTTGAGAATGTGTAACATTCTTGATTTTTACAGAGCTTTACAATTAAGAATTTTCTTGACTTTCAGAATAGACTGATTTTGAAAAAAGTTGGAACTCTCAAAACTTTTTTTTTTTGTTTTTGGAGGAACCTGGGATTGAACTCAGGCGTTTGTGCTTGCCAGGGAAGCACTTATTCCACTGAGCCATCTCCCCGGCCCTGACTTTTTGAAAAGAATTACTTATTTTCTGGTTATATACAAGATAGTAATACCATGCTATGTAGAATTTTGAACCTATCACATTTATTTGGAAATTAAGAATTATCTAGGGAGATGTTTTTGCACTTTAAGTTGGTAAGAAATGGGTTGTGATAATACAAAAACTTGACTGCATTAGTAAATGACAAGCAGATGAGTGAAGTACAATTTTGACTGAGTATGTGGGTCATGGAGGTGTGAACTTCTTGTGGTTCTTGACATGGCTCATGTGGTGTTACATATGGCCCTGCGGCTCTTTCCTCTCTGCTCCTTTCTTAGGAAGGAATTAGTGAAGAACTTTTGTTCTCCCATGTTACCATGATGGGTCCTGGAGCCAGCCCAGCGGGGGCTGAATCCCCTCAAAGTGTGAGCCAAATTATTATACTAACTTCTATTACATTTTGGGTGTTTAGTATTGTATTAGCAATAACATGGCTAGGTTACACAATTTCATAGGTTATGTATATGATTGTCAGTAACAACAGAATGATAACCATGGATACACTACATTATAATTATTTCTGAAATATCAATATCCTTTTCATAAAATTTACTGCCACTTACCAGAAAAATACACTACCCCCAATATTATTCCCCAAAATAATTTATTTGAATACTTTTTAAGGAGTATGCCACTGGTCCTGTACATCAGGTACAATAAACTGTTAGACATAATGATTGATAAATAACCTAAGGAGCCATATACCTCTCCCTTTTATGCTTTACTCTCTTGTTTCGTTTTCTTTCTTTTTAAATACATTTTCTTATATCGTTTCCTCATTCTTTTACTTACTCTTATAGAAAAACTATGGTATTTTGAACATATGCTCACTGGGAAGTACTATACTCATGAAACGTAAAGCATCATTTTCTGTTTCCATTTAATATAATTTGATTCTTAAATGTTCTCCAAAAGCCGGTGTGCTAAAGCTCTTATCAGTCTGCGCCATGTTTGCGTGGTGGTGGAACCTTATGATCTGGAGCCTACTGGACAAGAGTAAAGTCATTAGTGGAAGGACTTCAAGAGGCTGTTGAGGTTCAGACCCTCCCTTCCTTCCTTCCTTCCTTCCTTCCTTCCTTCCTTCCTTCCTTCCTTCCTTCCTTCCTTCCTTCCCTCTCTCCCTCCATTCCCTCCTTCCTTTCTTCCTTCCTTCCTTCCTTCCTTCCTTCCTTCCTTCTTTCATTTCTTCCCTCCCTTCCTCCCTCCCTCTCTATCTCTCTCCCTCCTCCTTCCTTTTCCCCTCCCTCCTTCCCTCCCTCGCTCCATCTCTCCTTTCCTTTCTGGGTTCCCTCCTTATCCCCCCATGCCCTCCCTCTTTCATTTCCCCTTCTTTCCCTCTCTGCTTTCTGTTCACAGTGGATCATCTTTATTCCGCTCTATGACCTTGCCACAATGCTCTGACTCACTAGACCTAAAGCAAAGGAGTCCCCTAATTACAAACAGAAACTTCAGAAGCCATGAACAGAAGCAATCTTTTCTTCTTTCAAATTGTCTATTTTAGGTTTTTGACACAGTATTAGAAAACTAAAATAATATGTTAAAATTTTACACAGATCTTATTATAGTTATAATTTCACATTATTGTATTTCAGGCTTAAGAATGTTATGTATAGTCACCAGGTGCAGGACATGTTCATTTATTTGTAATATTGTATTAAACATAATGCAATGTATTTATTACTATTATATACATAAATATTTTTATTTTTATTTTATCTTGTAAGTAGTCTTACTGTATTTGTTCGAAGGACAACAGTAATAATAAAATAAAATTTTATTTTATTCTATTATTCCTTAAAATGATTTTAGTATTTTTAGTTTTGTTACCCATAGGTTATTTATATGCAATGTAGCTCAGTTTATTTATAGATGATTTATATTTCCAGTTTCATGTTTTTAATGCAGAAGTTATGGTAGTATTTCATTATTTTCTAATAATTAATATATTCTTGGTAATTTCATAATTTGTCTTTAATCTTCTTAAATTCAATTTAAAACTTTTGGTCTTCATAATCTTTAAGAAACTGAATATTTAGCATTTCGTATAGTTAAATAATTAAACATATATAATATGCTCATATTTATATTAATATATATAAAGTAAATCCTGGTTTTACAAGAACAATTAGTTCAAGCAACAAGTTTTTAATCTTAAACACCTGTCAATCAAGGCCAATATTCTCACAGTAAATAATGGATGGTTTGTTTTACAACCCAAAAGTATTCATAGAACACTTGTTTTGGTCTCCCCTTGAGGATTTCATTGTAGTTAATCAAGCTGGTCTTTCACAGTATGACAGAGTTATAGAATGTTGCTTTTCTACAAAATTTTGTGATCGTTCCCCACACTGCACATGTCTCCCTAACCTTGTTTCATGTGAGGGCTTCCTGCACCTGTTCCTTCTCCTCTGTGAGCAGGATGTCCTGCATGGCCTGCTGCCGTCGGGAGAGAACACCAGCCCCTCAGTGAGAGCTGGTGCCGGAGCCCAAGTGGGTCCGGAGGCTCAGACGTGCGCACTCGCGTCCCACATCACACACTGATCCTGCCGAGTATCGCTCATTTGTCAAGTTAATTGTTTTTTGGGGGATCCAAAGATTGAACTCAGACCCTTATGCTTTCCAGGTCAGTTACAATTGATTGGAAAGGTTTGTTTATCTTACAGAACATTCACAGAGTAAGTTCCTCAGTATCTAAGGTCATAATGTATGTATACTCTGGCAATGTTCACTCTTTAAATTTATTTTTGCTTATATTTCTCCTTCTGAATTAAACAGATATAATAATTCTCATTATAATTATTCCTTCTATTCATTTAAAACAGCAACATTTTATCCTATTACTATGAACACTGTTTTAGATACTTTGGACCATCAATAAATTCAGAAAATAATAAAATAAGCATCTCATTGCCTAAGTGGATTTTTCTTATTGCCTGTATTATTTATTCCAGACAAAATTAGCAGTATCAAATAAACAGTACATAATATTACTGCATAATATTTTTACTTATTTTTGTTCTTCAGATATTAAATGTTAAGTACTTTCACAATTATGCCATATTTAGATGGTATGAATGTTCTTGATGGTCTCTTCCTTTTTGTTTCAAACATTAATTTAACAAAAGCCTATCTACTTTCTGCCTGAGTTTTTATATATTTTAAATAAATTATGTTTTACACAACATTCAGTATCAACACGTGTTTAACAATATTCTCAATCCTCAACCTGAGATTTGATTTACATACATATATATATATATATATATATATATATATATATATATATATATATGTATACACACACACACACACACTAGGGTTCAAACTCTAGACTTTATGCTTGACAGGCTTAAGCTGCTGAGCTATCTTCCTGCTCCTGAGATTTGAAATTTCAGCAAATAAGCTCTTACCCCTTTTCGGGGACCAGGGAGATAGCTCAATGGAATAAGTGCTTGCCTGCCAAGTACAAGGTCCTGAGTTCAATCCCTGGTACCACCCACACAAAATATCTATCATCAAAGGCCTTTATCTCCTGTCAATCCTGCAAGGGAGTCCTTTCTATCAAATTTGTCATCATTACAATAATTATGTTTTAGAGCATTTCATTCATGTTTGTGTTACTAATAAGAAATTTTTATAGTTTTATTTATGCAAATAACCCTGTAATATTTTTATTTTTCTGTGACTTATGCAGCATCATATAATATCATGTGTTTAAGGTTTACACTTGTGGATCTGACCACTGTGTAAAATGTTGTTTATTTTCTACCATGTAGATATACTATCTTGTGTTCTACAAATCAGTTATTATAAGCATTTAGTGCCTATTTATTGGCACTATTAATTTGACTATACTTGTCAATTGTACAAAATATTCTAAAAAGTCTGCAGAAAGTAATAGTTCAGCAAGAATCTATAAATGTTTAATATGATTACATAATAACAAGAGTGGCTTTCTGAATTATTAAATTTACACTTCCATTAGAAATATAAAAGCTTTCATTATAATCCATTGCATGTATTAATTTTTGTGAATATGGACTATGGTCTCTTTGTGATTTCTGAGTTTTTGGAATTTGAAACAACTTTAGGCACTCCCTATAGGTAAAAAATTTGTACTTATATTCCATGTATTCTTGGACATATATTATCTTTTTTCTGTTTAATATGTATTTTTTCTTTCTCATTAATAATACAAATCTCAACTACTTAGTTGGCCCTGTTGTCAGGCATGATAATAGATACATTTTCTTGTATTATTTTACTTTTACATATTTAAAAAGTTTAAAAGACTTTTATAAGTTTAAAAAGTAAATATAAATAAATTATAAAACTTAATTATTGAGATGTTATTATAAAATTTCTGTGACACAATTGCAATACAAAGATTTCCACATGAATGAAGACAATGTTTTTTTATATGTCATAACCATTATTTATTTTCACTGCAAGAAGCAATTAACTGGAATAGTAAAATATATAAAATATTATAGATTTTAAGTCAAATTCATTGAGCTTTAAATTGAGTAAAAAACTAAACATTGACAGATGTTGGTAATTTGAAACAATTTCAATGTTTTCTAGAAGTTAAAGCCAAAAACCAATGGTATAATTACTGAAAAGGGATGTATTTGTTAGTAACTTAGAGTAAATAGCAGTTTATGAGTATCCCTAATATCCTTTGAAGATACCTCCATTAAATGAAGTAAGGAATTTCAGCAGAATTAATGATTTGCATTTACTCTGGTTATCAACACTGCAAAACACAGAAAGCACAATAGCAAACTCACCATTTCAATAAAAATATGAGTGCACTATAGAAGGTTAAGAAAGTATCAGTGAAAAATACACAGGATTTAGAGGTTATCTTTCAAAAACCTCTCTAATGTAAACAAAATATTGTTAAGGAATTTAGGCTCAATGTATCAGGAACTGTTAAGCATAGTTAAGATCAATTATTAGATATTTCAGATATACATTTTGAGTTTAGCCTAAAGACTATCCAGTAGTAATGACTGAAGAGATGAAACTAAATTCCTCTTGATATATATTGTTTCCTGACACTGGTGGTGACTTAGGCCAAATAACCACATGGTGGAGATATTGTAGAGGGAATTCAAGCATTAGGGAATAAAGGACATTAAGGTCATTTCCAAATTCTAGAATCTATAAATTTATGTGCAAATATATAGACAAAGCCTCAAATTTGTCATTGACATAGTGTTCAAATTCCTGTACCTAAAAAAGTGTTGTCCTTTAGCTTAATTAAATTAAAAAATTCTATATTGGATATATTTGATGTAAAATTTTTTCATACAGAAAACTGACTTAATTTTTAAAATTGTATGTGCCTCTACATTATATGTCTCTGGCATATAAAAGCTCTAGAATCAGCATAAAGAGAGAGCTTTCATTTTCCAAATGTATAAAAACACATAACACTAAAATGGTATTGAAGATAAATATTACAGAGAACACAATAACCCCAAAACGGGTCAGCACAAACTATCCAATTGATTAGATGCTTGCACAAAACCGCAGCAAATAGCAAAATCAATTCAACAATCAGCTTTGCAGTGTTTTATTCTAAACCCAGCCAGCAGGGCAATTAGGCATATACTCGGTGTTTTTATGTCTTTCATTGAAGAAAGCATCATTTTCCTTTGGAAACAGATGGTTTGGAACTATAGATTGGCCAAAGTTCACTAAGGTTACTTTCCTACCAAAAGAGTAAATTGACATTGTATGATACACTGATTTGAGTCTTTTGAAAGATTCAAAACTGAGAAAGAAGACTTTCTGAGTTGATATTTGTTTATAGTTTTTTGTGGCTAAAAATTATTTGTTCATATTTTAATTCAGTAATCCTCCATTGTTACTTGTACGATAATCCACTGAATTTACTTGTTTGCAGATTAATGACTTATGTTTCATCTCAAGAAGTGGAATTTAAGATGATTATTTTAGACTTTATTTACAAAACAAAAATGAAACTTTAATGTTTTGGAAATAACATAATTTAAAATAATTTTATTCTGAGGTCTAATTATGTTGTTTGAACTAAATTTTTCTGTCATGAATGTTTCTAGATGAATGTTTAAAACAGATAAAGATAACAGCATTTTAGAATGGAGAATTTCATTCAATCTCATTTACCCCAATTCCCTTAAACCAAAGTCGCAAGGTTGAGATTTTAAGACTTGCACAAGAACACATGCTGTCTAAACCTGAAATTGCACCAGATATTTCAGTAATGCTGTAGTCGTGCACAATGTTATATGCTTATATAGGGCATTCACGTATTCACATATTAAGGATGATAAAAAGGAAGAACAGTTCATCAGAAACACAGTTCATTTAAGAAAAGCTGCACTACTCAATAGAACTTCATTATGCCATTAAAAAGTTCCCTTTTGATTATGTCATCTATCATGCTTGGTTACAGTCTAGAGAAGCACCACTTCACTGTTCCAGTATATTTCATATTTTTATAATATCAGTAAAGATTATACTAAAATATTCTCTTTAACCAACAAACACTTTAGAAAGCTTGTCTTAGATGTGAAAAATATTATAAAGCCTTATGCATTATATTATTATTTGTGATAGCATAAAATGGAAAAATAGGTGTATTCATAAGTCACAGATTAGCTTCATCCTCACAAACAACAAGCAAATGAAATAACTATATAGGAATTATACACATTAAAATTATGAAAACTTTACAGAACTTGTGCAATTTTATGGAAAAAAATCTGCAAGAGAAAATAGTTAAGCAGGCAGTAAAATGTGATGTTTTGCTTTTTTTTGCAGTACCGGGGATTGAACTCAGGACCCTGTGCTTGCCAGGCAAGCACTTATTCTACTGAGTTATCTCCCTAGGTCTGATGTTTTGCTATTAAACTGGATATATATATATATATATATATATATATATATATAATGTGCTTATTGTATATTTTATATCAATAGACATATGTCCCCAATATATTTTATCTAGACTTTCAAATCCAGATATCTTGATTCTACTACCAATTGTCTGAGGGATCTAGTACAGAATAGTGAAGTATTTTGCAGTTGTCTTACCGTTTTAAAAATGTAAGCAAAATTCTATGATAAAGATTCATTTCCATACATTTTTCTCAGTACTTGAGCTATATCTGTGTTAGTTTCAGTAGAATAATAGTTACTATTTCCTGTATAGTGCTTCACTACATATTATAAAATCACAGCAATGTTTATTCTATTGTTGTTGTTAAAATACATGACATTTCAACAGAACAAAAGCTCGAGAAACAACTTTTACTAGAATAGAAACTGTGATGGCAGTTTTTGTAATATATAAGAGTTGAAATGTATGTTCATTTTCTATTCAAAATCATAGTTCAAGAAAAATTTCTATTACTTATTCACAGTAAATATCTTGTGGGATTCAAGGGTCTCTAAATGCTAAATTTCTTATTTTTAAATTGTTATAAAATTTATTCCAATTTTACAGGATTATCTAAATTCAATGTGATTGAAAATCATTGAGAAATAGAATTTAGCACCTAACATACTGGAAACATCCTTTCAGTATTATAAAACAAAAGTTACAACAAAATTTATTTCATCATAAATACTTATACTTATCAAAGATTATCAATATAAACAAAGTTCTAGAAAATATCTACAACGGATAATAGAGGCATCTCTTCATTTTAACTTTTATCTGTAATTTACAATCAAGCAACTAGAATGAAATTGTACCTTGATGCTAAACATCTAGCTACATTTTAATTATGCTTTTAAAATAAAATAGAATTTTATACATTTAATTACAAGCTCAAAAAATAAATTTTTGCATTGATGTAACATAATCATGGACATAAATATGGCAGAGAATAGAGTTTACTTTATATGTTTTTAAAATTTTAGTGATATAAATACTGAAGTCTACATTTAAAAATTATTTTTGGGGTCGAGGAGATGGCTCAGTTAAGCACTTACCTAGCAAGCACAAGGGCCTGAGTTCAATCCCCTGTTCCACCAAAAAAAATTATTTTCACTTGAGAAATGTTCTGTTACTGAAACCCCTTTGTTCCTTCCTTTGCCCTTTGTATTTATTGTGCTTAAGGTGAAGTATAAATTTTGTTCCATTGATATTTCAAGTAGCCATATTATTGGTTTGGAGAAAGGAATATTATCATACATATGTAAAAAGAGAACTAGAATTTGTTTGTCCATTGAACTAGCTTTCTTGCTTTTCTTTTTTTTTTTATGGAACCACGGATTGAACTCAGGCCCTTGTGCTTGCCACGGAAGCAGTTATCCCACTGAGTCATCTCCCTGGCAAACATGGACGATCAGGACACAAAATTCCCTTCAGCATGAAGTCCCACCGAGCCCAGCTAGGTGAGTTCAAGCAGACCTGCAGATTGTTGCATGCCTACCTTTGCACTAGGTAATTTCCACCTGATCTAAATTACTGAATTTTAAGATTATTATTATGCAACAATATTGTGGCAATAGCTGGCACATTGCAATTCCCAAAGTTTTGTAGATTCATGTTAAAAACTCATTAAATACAGTTCAGCAGCTGTTCCCTCATTTAGTTAACATTTTGTGAAAAATTTCTCAAACACAGCCTCAAGATTTCAAATTAAGTTTCTAGGGAAAAGCTAAGGAAATATGAACTAATATATATTTTCTATAAAATCACAATCATTTCTTTCAATCTGTATTTCTGCCACCCAGACAAATAATTAAACTATTGAGAACAGTCTATATCTGTTGATTAGGTGAGATAAGTAAGTAACTTTAAGTGGACCAATGGCTGAAACTGATTTGCTTACTATGTATAATAATGCAGTTATGTTTCCTTCCCTTTGTAAACAAGATGGATCTATAATTGTTTTGACCAATAGAATATAAGGTGTAAATTCTTAGGCAGAGATGTAGGGAATTTCAACTTCTACTGTGGATACTTACAATGTTCCCTATTGCCACCATGTTCTGGGGAGCCCAAGACACAAAAAGAGGCCATAGGAATAGAACTGTCACACTGCTCAGCAGCCCATGCTGATCTCCGTATAGGTAGATCCATGGGGACTCTGCTGGGCGCCTTCTGGGATTCCCCGCACCAGTGGGGCTTCTCTATGATTGCAGCTCACGCCAACACCACAGGGAGTCAAAGGACAATCCCAAGGAGCCTAACCACACCACAGATTTCAGAGAAACATGACGTAGCTACTTTAAACTACAGCGTTGAATAGTTGTTTGCAAGATACAGCATAAATACTGATAAACTGATTCCTAACTTCAAACTAATTACTTATAAATATGAAATGTGATGAACATATGGTGAAAGTTCATGTCACTAGTCACACCACACAAAGGCACTTACAGAGGATTTTTGGAACCATTTCGCACTGGCAAAAAGATAGTATCTATCAGAATGTGGAACAAATTTTGAAGGGGAATTGTTACAATATGTCTTCTAATGCAATAATTTTCAAATTTAAACGTTGACTTTATATTTCATTATGCTTTGTGGTTAGGTCTATCCTTACAGAGGCCTGTAGAAATATTTTTCTTACGCCCCCTGCTGTTATACCTGGGGTTTGACACGTTTCTGTAGCAATACTTTAGGAACTTTACGCTTGTTTCCTAGAGCACCTAAAAAAACTTTTAGGGCTATTTTCCCCAGAGGTCTCAAAACGCTGTATGTTGAGCCAACAAGGTGAGACATCACAGCCCTGTAACTTGGAGTGCATAAATGGCAAGTTGGTCATCCTAGACGTATCACACGGTAGCACCACACTAGACCACTCAGTGCTCTACTATAGTGAATTAGGGTTCTATTGTTTAATTAAATACTCCACCCTGCACTTTACAGTTTAGAAGAGGCTACCCTAAGTTTTTAATTTTTATGTTTGAATTGTTTCAGAACCAGTTTTATTTCATCAAAAAGAAGAATTATGAGAAATTTTGAAATTCTAGTTCTCAGAGGTCATTAAACGTAAGTTGGTTTAAATGTTCGTAAAGAAATTTAGTGAAAGCTTGCCCACATATTGCAATCATAAAAGAACAAGCAGCTAAGTTCACAGTCAACTGAACAAAAATGAGGATTTCAAAGTATCCAAGGACTTTCAAGATGGGAATGCTGTCAGGGGATAAGTGGATCAATATCAGAGAGGAATCTCATTTGAGCTACTGCAGACCTGCTGGACCATTTCCTGAGGTACTGTATAAGGCAATTGAAGACGGTGTAGTGCAATGTTCAACAGCAATTCTCAGCCTCTCTCTATTGCAAAGAATTTTCAAAAAGGTAACATGAAAATTTTGTCTTGAGTATATACATTGGCTTCCTGATATGTTTCTTTCACCAATAACTCCATTAATGTATATATATTTAATTTCAATATGTTTTATAAGTGTGGAACATGACTTCTACCTTAAAGGGATTCCTTACCAAGAAAAAATGAAAGAATTTAACATTTTCTTCTTGGAATTTACAGCTGATATATTAAGTCCATAATACTGTGGGGTTTGACTTAAGAGTAAAATAAAAATCTATTTTTTAATACCAAAATACCTTAAGGAGCTTCTTCATTTTGACTTTTTTTATTACTAAAGGTTTGCAGTACACAGTTTTTGTTTACCTTGTATGGAGTTGATACAGGTACATAACATATCTTCATTCTTTTCCCCATTCCTGTGTCTCTTGACCCCTTCCTGTTCAAGAAAGATCTATCTTCCTACTTCCTATTATTTCTCTTTTATTTTGCCTTTTACTTATTAATTCAGATTTCTTATTACAAATTTGCATTTCTCATATAAGAGAAATCCAGAGATTCTTTAGTTCACGAAAAAAAAAAACATTCTTTAAGTATTATCTTTTTAAAATATTATTTTTTTATCACCAGGCATAAAACATTTTAGCAATCTCTAAATGCAGCCATAATACCTTATCCTTTTTTCAAATATTGATTTCAAGTGGCAGGGACCACTTTGAATGTTTACTACTTAATTTGTTCTGATAACATAGAGTTGTATTTTGGTAGATGAGCCAAATAGCCTCTTCTATTGCTCAATTTTCCATGGACAAGGGCAGTGTTAAAATTGCAGAATGGATTTTTGGGGGGGTCAGTGTTTTGAATAAAAGGGGTATTAATTCTAGCACATTAAAATTCTTGACGTGTAAATTTGCAGAGGGAGGTGGCTGGGTAGGAGTGAGGGGTGTGCAACCCTTCTGTCATTGTACGAATTGAAGCTTCCCTTTCAGAACATGCACTGTTATCAGTGGACAAACAACCTCATGAGAAGGAAGGTGAGACTGTTTACACAAGTGAGGTCAAAAGGCATGAGAGCTTTGGTTCAATGGTTTAATATAAAAGGAACTCAAGGCAGGGCTACTGACTGTAGCTCACCGGGGATCAGGGTGGAGCTGGAAGAGAGCTACAGCTTTTGTTTTGCCCTCCTTATTGTTTTGGGTATGACTGGGAGTTTAATGATGTTGGCACAAGGCCTGAAATGCAATTTGCTATTTTTATTACTCTGTCAATATGGCGCATTAAGGTCCTCAATACTGTTCAAAAAATGTAAAAGGAAAAACCTTTTTTTATATCAGGCACTGGGAAAATTAAAACAGAAGATGTCTGATGCAAGTTCTTCAATACCACAATCTAGATTAAAGCTTTTGAGTTAGTCTGACTTATTAATTTAAAACTATGATGAAAACCTTAGTTATACAGGAACACGTGGCTGCTGGGATTGCCTCTGGGGAGTTTCTCAGGCAGTGGCCTCTTTTTCTTTGTGTCTACTCTATAAAGGTCAAAAGCTAAATGGACAGACATTGTCTCAATCTTACAAGGTATTTCTGCTTTGTTTCTAGCTGGGGGAAAACAGAATCCGTTAAACAAATAATTATAAATTTTTTAAAATACTAAAAAATAATAAGAGAATGGAAAGAGTAAAACATTTTATAAATTTTATGCTGCCACCACTCCATCCTTCTTACCTATACCAGTGGTACATTAAGATATAACAGGCAGTGAATATTAGGGTCAACCTCAATGTTTTTATGCTACAAATCCATTCTGGTTTTAAGCATGATACATCTTGCTAAGTTAGGAATTTCTTTTTTAACTTCAAAAATATCAATTATTGCATGGTGTAACATGCAAAGTAATTTTGAGAATGGATGGTCATTGAGGCAAACAGTATTTGCCCAAATTTTCTGCACACACTAATTCTTCACTTGGCTTTTCTGTAAGATTTTAGCATAATCACATCTAAAGTCATGTTTCTTTGAAAAAAGAAGGTTTGGAACTCTATTAAAAAGTGCCCCTGCTTTTGTTCTGGAGTTTACCTAAAATTTCAATGATTATTAGTTATGAATTAGAGAGATTAGAGAGATTTGTAGTACTGTGATAGGTCAAACTCTGTACTGCTACAAACAATCTCAATTCTTCTTGTCAATTTCCAAAAAAAAAAAATTGGTCCCATTTTTTATTCTAACCTTAATGGTTACTCTTACCCATAAAAATTTCAGACAGTTACATTACATGCTGTTTCTATGAATGTCTCTTGGTTAATTTCCAGTTTCAGTGACTCTATCTTTAAAGCACACATGGGTGAAGTTTCTCTGTAAAGAGCCACTTGTGATTGAGCCACTTGACAGACCATGTGATTTCTCGTGCAAGTGCTGGACTCCACTGTATGGCAAAAGCAGCTCTAGATGATATGGAAACACATTATTTTGAATGTGATCTAATAAAATTATTTATACAGGGGGCCAGGGTGTTAGCGCAGCAAACTAAGATACCTGCTCAGGCAAGCATAGACAAGCATAGGGACTGTGTCAAAACCAGCTGAGCTGGCCAGAGTCCAGATATAGTGGCACATACCTGTAATCCCAGCACTGGGGAGGCTGAAAGCAGGAGGATCATGAGATTGAGCTATGTAGTGAGACTCTGCCACAATTAAGTCCATTAATAACAAATAAAGCAATCTATTTATATAAGCAAGCAAAGGCAGGATACATTTGACCCTCAGGTCCTAGCTTGCTGTAAACTATACCCACTCTTTCAAGACAGGACCACTGACTATAAGTTTCTACAAGTTAGAAATATTAATGCATATCAACTGTACAAATTAATAGGTTTGATTATGGCCTTTCCATAATTGTGTATCCCAAATTGTACCCACCTTCTTTCCTTTCCCTACCTTCTTCCAAACTACTTCACCACCCATCAACTCTACTAATTCCTAATAGTCTCCCTTCTAATTTCATGTCATTGTTTAGAAGACAACATGCAAAATTTCTCTTTCTGTTTATGGCTTTTACTTGTATACTTATAGAACTCCTAGATTCTACTATGTGATTGGCAGGAAAAACTTACCAATGTTTTTATTTATGTGAATGAAATTTTTCCATTTGAAATAATTTGAATAAATAGAAATATCTTTTCTTTCAGAACTGGAGATTTAACTCAGACCCTTGCACTTGCTTATTATACTGAGTCATCTCTCTTGCCCCTAGAAATATCATTATGGATAATAAAATTCACTGACTTTGATTTTAATGATGATTCTCTCATTACTTAATCAAAAAGTACAGAGTTTTCAAAATTTTATGTACCATAGTTTTATGTACAATGCTAAATCTTTTTTGCATATTTTACAAATATACTTTGTTATCTTTCTTCTCTATATCAGAATCCCAGAAAACTTTAAAGATTCTGTCTTTTCACTTAGGTATTTTTTGTTTGTTTGTTTTTGTTTTCAGTGATACCAGGAATCACACTCCAGACCCTGTGCTTGCCAGGCAAATGCTTCTTCCACTGAGCTCTCTCCCTGGTGCCAAGATTCTATCTTTTCAAATTAGTAGTCCTCATTCATCAACTTTCATTAAAATCTATAAGCTATTAGTGGAGTTGATTCCAGTTCATTGGAACATTAAGTGTCATATACAACTTTAAGTCGATTGTAAGTACTATTTCTGTGCCTATTATTATTACTATTATCATTACTACTTTGGAGTGCCAGAGACCAAACCCAGGACCTTGTGCATATACAGTGATGCTCTGGCCCTGAACTAAATTTCCACTTCTATTGACCCATTATCTATTCAATCCAGCAAATACAAACACAAACACACACACACTCACTCAGAATTTGTGATTAATAACTATCAGACTCTTCCTTACCATTTTGTTGCTTTAATCTATGTTTTGAAAATAATTGTAATAATAAAAATAATATATAAATATCTAGAACTCAAGGTTTGTTACTGTAATACAATGCTGTATAATGAAATATTTATTTGGCTTATGGTTTCAGTAATCAATTGCTTCTATTGCTTTTAGGGTTACAGTGAGACAGAAACATCACCTTGAAAGAGTATGGTGGAGGAAATCTATATATTTCATGGTTGCAAGTAATGAGAGAAAGATGGAGAGTACATAGAGAGCCAGAGTGGTCTGACACAGAGTCCAGAGCAAGGAGCTGGGGACAACGTACAATCACTAGGCTCTTGTTTTTAGGATCTACTTCTTCAACTGGGCTTCTTTTCCTGAATTTCCAGAGATGGAGAAATACCTGATGGGCTTAGGGCTTCTGTGACAGTTACCTCCCAAAAGTATTGCATCATAATATGTGAACTTTGGGACAATATTTTAGAACCAAATATAACTCTACATGTGCTAAGTATTTCCTTGATTCCTTTATATTTTACCCCAAGAATGTCCATTTATTAACTCCTTACACCTACATTTTTTCATTTTTATTTTATGAAAAAATAAAACCAACTTTTGTAACAAATTAATAAGAGAATAACAATACTTAGGTCTGTGAATCACTATTTTCAAAGTAGTAACAGAGTATAATTTATAAACCAAAAAGTCTTGAAGTAAGAAACAGTAATCATCATATGCCACGTACTCTTTCTTCTTCAATCATAACATACCTGCGTCATCAAAGTTTATAAAGAATTGGCATATGCATTTAATATACACTTTATTTTCTCTCCATATATGTATATGAATTTGAAAATGAGAAAATAAAAATTTAGGACTCTACCAAGTAAAAAGTGCTGATGCCAATAGCAACACATGCTGGAATCCAGTGTGTCATTTTGTTGTGTTTCTCAAGTGGCCATCAGGACCATTGTGACTTCCATTGGTTTCTATAGAGATGACTGTGATTTTAGCACAAATAATAAGAGTTAGCCCACTGGAATCATTAGGAACATGGTGTTTGGAGCCAGAGTGCTTGGGTTAAATAGCCACCTCTCCAGCTTGCTAACTGCAGAACCTGGTGGTGAAGCCCAACCTTTTTCTTGGCTTCAGTAACCACATTCTCTATGTGTGACAATGATAGCACCGAAGCTGTAGGTCATCCTAACTATTAAAGATTTATAAATTCCTACAAAGCATTTACACTTACAAAACACCCAGTTACAAATTCTTTTAAGAATTCCCAGCTCCTAGTAGCTACTCCACAAAGAATCAAGGAAATACTTAGTACATGTAGAGTTATATTGTACAATTATCATCACATAAGAGCTAAGAAAATGCAACTGAAGAAATGTGAAATAATGCTTCTAAGGTGAGGAAAGTGAGTATATTTATTGTGGCTTTAGAAAGACCAAATCAGCAGATGCACACACCGAAGTACCAAGAGCCAGTGAACCAAGTAACCTTGGGCAAGGCGTGCTTCCCCGCAGGCTCTTAATTTCCTCACCTGTGCCATGTGTGTTTGTGCTAGAGTTCTCAAGGCTTGTCTTGGTTCTATGATTTTATGGTCTTTAAGATTTTAATCCAGTATCATTAAGGAGAGGAGAAAAAAAGATTTTAGCTTGGCATTTTACTATAGGGGAAAATATCCAGGCCATATTTAATAAAAGATAAAACTCCAAAAGTTCAGAATACAAAAGAGACATTTAGTTATATTTCTGAAAAACACAAACAACATGAAACACATTAACTTCAAGTTCTCATAAAAATATTCAATGATGTATAATATAATTTGATTATTTTAAATTAAAATCAAGTACACACATATATTTATTACCCAGATTAAGAATATTCTGGAATTTTCTCTGCCATTCTACAGTTCAACAAGTTGAGAAGTGTTGGAAGTGGTCACACTTTGAGTTATGCTTTTCTAAAAATTTATTTATTTATTTATTTATTTGGTACAAGATTTCACTACACAGCTTGAACTCATAGTGATCCTCCTGTCTCAGCCTCCTCAGTGATGCGATTACAGACATGCACTATCATTCCCAATTTTGGTGGTAGCCATAGCGTGGCAGGTAGTATCTGGGAGCTGAACAATAGTACCTGTTGCACTCATCAGGCAGCTACTTAGACCACTGAGCTATCTCCCAAGTTCAGAAAAAGCAGGGTACCACTGCTTTTGCTAGGATAACTTTTGGTGGAAAATTTTGTGAAGAGTTTCCTGTGCTATGTATTTTTAAAGTCAGGACCAAAACTACTTTTTCATGCCAACAATGGCATGACTGATATTCTGGACAACATTACCAATTAACTGATCCTTAAAATTTTGGTATTCTGATTACATTAAATTATCATGCATTATGGTCTGTGTCCAGAGTTTTCCCCAAAGCTTCTCGCAGTCATGGGGCAGGCTTCTAGAGTTTGTGATGGATTCATGGCCCAACGCTGGAATTGTGGGCATGAGTGCTAGACCCGCCATAGGGATGGCAGCCTGCATACAACACAAGGGAGGGAAAGAGGCTGGCACTTGTTGCTTTTTCTACCTTCTGCTGGTACGACCTGCTGCCCTCTGCCATGAGCCACTCTGCCTTGGTGCCAGCAAATGTGAACTGAAACTTCCACAAACTTTGGTGCTAAACAAACCTTGATTTCCTTGATACTGGACATCAGGTATCAATGAGAAAAATAACAAAGACACCATGTACTTAGTTGGCTAAAATAGACTGGGACAGGTTTTAGGTAGAACTAAATTTCTGAATTTATATTTTACAAATAGTAAAGTGTTAACATGAATGAAAAAATAGCATAGATTTTATATTAATAGTCTGCACTGATGATGTATATATTTTGACATTGAAATTTTATAATCCACAAGAAAACTCCCTGGCTATTTCTTTTGCCTAAAAGTTGATACTATTGACTCTCTCAAACCATAATAAAAAGCATCACACCTTTCTTAATTCTGTTTGTGCTGTCAAGCATTGATTGCATAACAGGCAATTCAGTGGTACCCTGCTCTTTCTGAAGCATGTAAACAAGATTTTTATATGTATCTCTTTATACCAAGAAATGGCTACAGCCAATTCATTTGTAATATAATTACCTGAGCATCAGTACATGTATACACACAAACACACATAAACATAAACACACTCTCACACATATGTCTAAGCAGCCCTTTATTTTCAAACTGTCTTCCTATTCTTCAGGTAGAATAATTCTGAACATGCTGTTCCATGCAGCAGGATTAAGCTCTGACATCATTCAGTGATATTTGTTACATAGTACAAATTTATTAGCAAATTCCTTCTGATGCCACTAATTATATACTACAGTTTCTTGGAATTATCACCAATGTGGTAGAGCACAAACCAAGAAACCATGTTTTGTAATTCTTATCATAGCTCTGAGAAGAGCTATTTTATTGCTCAAAGAATAAATGAGGCTTATAGAAGTAAACAGTTGTGCACAAATTCACACATCTGTTAGGAAAGAGGCTCTGATAACATTCTTTCTAAAATTTTGAGAATGAAAGCTTTGTAATGCTAATCTAAAACTGCTCCCTTCAAATGGATGGACTAAGTCCCTTTTTCTGGAACACAATAACTGAGTTAACTCTTGTAGGTAAAAGACATTCCAAAATAGAAACTGCCTACATCTTCACCAACTCCAAGACTAGAAAAGCATACACAACAGTCCATCAACCAATATTAACTTATTGTCCCTATAATAATTTTAGTAGTGGTCATGCTTTCTATATTATGTCATATGTCCTTATTTCCATTTGCTAAGAACAATCCAGGACAAACGATTAGTTTTGCTAAATATTCTGAAAGTTAAAACATGTTATCAAATAATGCATTACAAAATTATGGCCCATATTCTTTAAAGTAGAATGTATTTAAAGACAAATCAGTATAAATACTTAGGGTAATACAAAGGTGAAAGGACAGTATATCACTTTTCAGCATTTTCCTGAAGAAGAAGCAGAGCTCTGAAAGGTGTCTTCTTTTCACACCTTGTTTTTTAATACTAATTCTATTGAGAAAAAAGTAACAATAAGGCAGTTTCAAAGCAGGTTTGTGGTACAGTTACAATAATTAATACATTGCATATTGTTGACTTTGCAGTAGTTAATCATAGTACAAGATGCAGATATGATATCTTGTCTGAACATTATTAGTTCAAAACTTTCTTCTCATTGAACTAAAAGAAAGCAGCCATATATATTATTATATTTATATATAATATAAATATACATATATGTTTGTAAATAATATACATATTATATGTATATATGACAAAAGACTCACACCTTGTTGATTCAACTAAATATGAGTCTCAGAATGAATAAATAAAACATCATTACTCATTACTCCTAAACATGTGATTAGTTGCTTACTGCTCATTAAAGTTTGGAGAGATAATTCAAAAATGCTTAAGGAGTTGAGCACACCAAAATTTAGTTTTTATTTATAAATTCGCAAGCCATTTCCTTGAGCTACTCTGCTTCCTTAAAAATGGACACTTTGATCACCTAACAGATGTTATATCAAAGTATTCTGTCATTTCTATTCTTTCTTATCAATTTCAGTGAGTACAGGACGTAGAATAACATTGTAGTTGTAAAGTTGGAAGACCTTAAGGAAGAGCTGTGCACAAATTAATTATACTTAGTTGGGTTTGGTGACTCCAAAGTGATAAAACTCTGCATGTATGACTTCTATTTGATTTGATATACATTTTTATTAAATTATTTCAATTTTGTTTTCTTAATTACCTTCTAAAGGAGGAAGGGATGTGGCTCAGTGGCACAAGTGCTTGCCTGGCAAAGACAAGATCCTGAGTTTGATTTTTGATAAAAGAAAGAAAGGAAGAAAGAAAGAAAGAAAAAGGAGAAAGAGACAGAGAGAAAAGAAATCATTTTCTATAAATTCCCTAAAATGTACTAAGGACAAATAGTTATCTTTTATTTTCAAAACACAAAGGCATTTTATTAATTCTTTTAGATATTATAAACTCAGTTATTCAGCCCAAAATTCTTTAGATCATGGTATAATTATCATCCACATTGTACAAATGAGAAAATCAAAATGAAAAGTAGAGGAAGGTAAGAGCAGCCCTTGCTCACGGGAAACCACAGTGGTGATATTGTGATGTGGGCTCCACTTGGAGCTAGCCAGCCACTCAGACCTTGTTTTAATTGCTTTTTTTATACCACAAAATAGAAACATCAGAAAGTTACTTTGTTGTGTAGCAGAACAAAGATAAAGACGTTAAATAATAGTGTTTCAGTACAGGTACAATGAACATTATTCATATCAGAAAAAGTGCCAAATATCTCTTTGTGACATTGCTCCTTTTTCAGTTTCAGCTTCAATCTTGTTCTGATTTTTCCATCATCTGGATAAGAATTATTAAGTTCCACAAGAATTTTTCCCATTTTGTGATGACATAAAATCAAAGCAAGGTCTTACTATCTCTCATCCTGTAATAATAACCGATGCAAGTTCAAACCCCACGTCATTAAACCTTCTCTAATAATGCTTTCTTACTTAGATGCACATTGGTTCCTCAGGGTGTAAGCTACTCTTTTGGTACAAAATATATAAGCACAAGTTCAACAAGGTACAGGTATGTTACTGTAATCATTAAATAAAGAGGAATGGAGAAACTAGGTGACTTCAGATTGTGGGTTATGTGTAAGTAGCAGAAAAGAGAAACAAAGCCAGAACAACTTTACTACTTTAATGATCTCAAAATCCACATATATGAGTTGGAAGCAAACTTAGCATTTAAATTAATCTCTTCACTTTCTATAAAATGAAGGGATGTGTCTGATGTCATAGAAGCAGGAACATTTAGTACGAGAAACAATCAAATCCTATTTCATTAACTTCACACTGTTCTATACATAGGGTTGCTTTTTGCTCTATGTAATTTTATGGTAGAATGTTTAAAATACTTCTTTCTCACTGGATATCATATAACATTATGCATTTATAATCAGTTCTAAAAGTGAAAAGTAAAGTGAGTAATTAGTAGAAAGTATCTCTTCCTGGTAATCATTCTATCAGGTTAAAAGATTGGAAAGTTCTGTCTCAATAAATCACCCAAGAAATATTACATAGTGTCCACTGATACATGCTACCGAGATAACAGAAAAATAAATAGTTTAAGAGAACAGGCCTTCAAAACTTATAAACAGTGATAAGTATTCTGATTGTAACTGATAATACTATACAAGTTTTTTGAGGCAAAATTGATTTACTGGGAATATTTTGCATTTTATTTATTTGCTCATTTATTTATGTGTTTTTGCAGGGTGAGATCTTTAGTTTAAGGCCCTGACATGCTGGCCCACTGCTCCACCACTGGTCATATACTTTTGGTTCTGAATATAATGTAAAAATGCTATAGAGGCTTTTTTGTCTCCTATGCATTCATAGTAATCCAAATATTATGAAATGTTATTTTTAAGATAACTAATAAAATGTATGCAAAGTATTTATATGTTTTATGACATTTGTATAAGTATTTCATTCAAATGTGCTTTTATTTGAATTTTATGGAATGGTCTACAGGGTATTTAGAGCCTCACTACTTGGACTCATAGTGATCCACCTGTTTACAGCCTTCCAAAAACTGGGATTACAGGTGTGCAACACCATGCCCAAGCTCAATTGCCATCTCAGCACACGCCTGGAGTGGGTCCAGCACAGCAGACCTGGAGATTGAACCCCTGGTCCCTGTGCCTGCTTGTAGGCCTTAATCCACTGAGCTATTTGGCTAGCCCTCTAATTAAATGTTTAGATATTTGTTTTTATCAGTATTCAATCTGGATTTGGATATTGTGCTTAAACAATTTTTTTTTTTTTTTGATCTTTTTGAGACAGGGTCTCACTGTGCAGTTCAGGTTGGCCTTAAGCTCACTTTGTAGCTCAGGCTGGTCTCGAACTCACAACAATCCTCCTGCCTCAGCCTCCCGAGTGCTGGGATTACAGGCCTGCGCCACCACGACCGGCTAATTGTGCTTATACAATTTTTGCAGGTGTGAGTTGGCATAAAATAAGTTGCACATACTTTTGTTAAGCAATGTAATATATTTTTATAGATACATACACTCTTGCCACTAATCTACGCATACACATTTTTGTAGCTATAGACCCACGAAATCTACACCATAACAAGTTTCTGAAAACAGATGGGCAGAAGTTATGATACTCCTTTGTAATATCTCCTTTCCATTTTTTTTCCAAACTTTTTCAGGCTCCAAACGTTGTCAGTATTGCTTGTATTTCCTAGCATTGTATCCAAATAGACCTAAGAATTTCACTAATGATTTTTGAAGGTTTAACATGTTTTACCAATACAATTATTTACAAATCAACCTATCTGTGGTATCATAGTACAATTGTTAAAAACAATTCCATTGTATGGCTACATGAAAATTTGTTTATTCTTTTATCACTTCACATATGAGTTACTTTGGCTGATACAAATAAAGCTTTTAGGAATGTGTGTATGTGCTTTTGTATCATTTGCGTAAATACACAGGTGTGAAATGCCAGGTTTATTGGTAGTTGTAATAGGCTATTTTGTAAGAAAGTCCATATTATATTGTAAAATACATGTGTAATTTTACATTTACATCAGCACTTTAAAAGGTTGCATTTCCATTTTTTTCTATGAGCAATGATATCTGCCTAGCAAAATATTTTAATACACTATCTAACACTACATATTTTACTCCTCTTTAACCCTCTTTTGATATATAAATGTTAGGAAAAGTGTGTCTTATCCAGAAAGCAACTTTAGGGGGTTTTATAAGAAAATAACTATTTCCATCAATAGAATTCAAGCAAAATCTTCCATCTCATAAAGTAATAGGAGACCTTAATGGATATACAGTGGAAAAGGTTTTAGCCAAAATATCTGTGTATTACTTTTTTATGCTACTAAATCATTGACCAAATATTGTCTAAGAATTCAGTCTCACCAAGATTTCTAATGTTTGGGCCAGTGAGATAGCTCAGTGGTCTAAGCGCCTGCTGAGGCAAGCACAGGGATCTGAGTTGGATCCCTGCCACAACTTGCTGTGCTGGCCCTGCCCCTGGGCACGCTGAGCCAGCGACCCAGTTCCACTGTGGTGGTGCATGCCTGCAAACCCAGCACCAGGGTGGCTGAAAACAAGAGGATCGCTAAGAGTCTGAGCTGCATAGCGGGAACCTATGCTAAGTACATTAAAAACAAACTAAAAAAGTTACGAATGTTATTTAAATTCTTTATGCATGTCGCTAAGTGATGAAGACCAGTTGAAAGTGCATATTAATCTTCTTTAATTGAACTTAAAATGCCAATAATACTGATTAGTAAAAATTTTTATGCTGTTGTATTATTCAATAATTTGTAGTTAGTTATTCAACTAAATTTACAGAAATAACTAATTTGTTTTGTTATTTCCATTGTGTAAAACTTAGACAAACTCATCTTCTTTATACTTTTCATGAAAAGTAACAACAAAAATGGTTGCAGTCTCTGACTGAAAAGAAACATACACCGAGATAAGTCAAATGAATCCTAATGCCCTGCTGAAAGTAGGGCTCAGATAATTTAGCCTTGTATTAATTATAAAACAGGTCACCTCTTCTACACAAAGAAGATATCAAAACAACTATGTACTGTCATCTCTTGATTACTGTATTTGTGTTGTGGAAAGTTATATTTGAACATTAAAGAAACACACAAACTGTCTGCAGTGATACAGGTTCAGTGATTTTTCTTACCCATATAATTTAATATACATTATTGTGTCCTGGTTTCTTTTTTCCTAAAGGTGCTTTGTAGTGGGACATATGAATACTGTCACACGCGGGGTCACTGAAAGCTGAATATATTTTCTAAATCTGTTAACTCTCATGTCAGCAATTCTTGGAAAACAGATCCAACACAGCAGATGGCCCAGAATCCAGGCTCCCTGTACTTAAACTAGTAGTAAAGATGTCATTACTAATCCACAGACCCAAATGAATTTTTGAATTCCTCAACAGCATGCTTCTATCTATAGCTTAATTATTTTCCAGACTTGCAGGCTCATGGTAATGTGACTCTTCACTACTGCATATTAATCTGTCATTATATATACACCTTATAAGATTTTTTCATAGGTTGATTTGTAAAGAAACATTTTTATTGATGAAGAGTTAAATTTTTCTTTGTGTACTTGATTCTCTGGAAAAGAGCAAAAAACATACTACTATACTTAAATCAATATAGAAGTTTATAATTTTACTTAATTATAAGTAATTTTAGATTACTTATAATCTAACATGCACTGTTAGATAAAATATAATTTTATTTTATTTTACTTATTTATGCATTTATTTTTTGCAGAACCAGGGATTGAACTCAGACCCTTACACTTGCCAGGAAAGTGCTTATTTCACTGAGCAATCTCCCTGGCCCCAATAAAATATAATTTTAGATAAAATATGTTTGTGTGATATATCATAGTACAGGATAGAATCAGATTTGGCCTGCAACTTAGAAGTGAAAGGTTACATGATAAGCCAATATCTACCAATATTCTAAGTCAATATCTACCTATCACTTATGATTTCTGCTGTATTTAATATTATTTTAAATAAGATTATCAATGAATTATAAAGTTAGATTCTGGGCAAGAGAATACTTCAATTGCATTTGTCTTTCTGGGATATTTATTAGTATACTGAAAGATTTGAATGTGACTGCTGAAAGAAAGACTACATTTATTCACCTTTCCATTGAACTGGTATTAAAAGCTATTAAAATACATTATATAGGCATTGAGTGTTCTTGCAAATAAGAAATAAAAAAGCAGCAATAAGCATGCTTATTTTTATTTTATGATGAAGAAAATTTTAGGAGACATATGAGAACACTTACAAAGTGTTATATATTTCAGAATATGTGTAACACCAAATTAGGAAAATCACAGGCACATACAACATCTTGCATTCATCACTCTCAACAAATATGTGTGAAGAAACTACAAAGGGCTGGACACTACAGTCTCTGTGGAAGGCAGAAATCTATATCACAGATATACCCGTGACAGAATTCTGCTGCTATGCACATGTGTGCATTCATGTCACTGTGGTTTGATGTTTTAGTTCTTCTTGAAAAATATCTAGGGTCTGGGGAGCTGGCTCAGTAGAATAAGCACTTCCCTGAGAAGTGCATGGGCCTGAGTTCAATCCCCAGTTCCAAAAAAATAAAAGAGAGAGAAAAGAAAAATATTCAGGATGGGAATAGATGGGTTGAGTGAAACCTCTGACCAAAAGGCTCATCAACTAAGGAATGGATTGAAGAACTGTGGTATTTTTATACAATGTAGTGTTACTCAAACATAAAAAAATAAACTCAAGGCTTTTGCAGACAAATGGATACAACTAGAAAACACACTCATAAGTGAAATAAGTGAAAGCTACTTGTGTAAACATAGCATTGTCTCCCTAGTGTAAGAATAAATAAAATCTGAAAGGTTACAGATATTGTAAAAAGGAAAGAAACTGCTCAAAGGGAGGAAAAACTGAGGTGAGGGAATAGAGAACAGAAAGAAGAAATAGAAAAAGAAATACATATGTATTTACATAGGATACGTTGGGTAATTGTACTGATTCCTTCTAGTACATTGAAAGAAACAGTTAATGCTTAACTTTCTTCTCCCATTTCCTTTCAACATTTTATACTTTTTTGACCAATTTTTTATACTTACATCTAGTAATCTGAACAACTAATTTGTTATATAACAACTATTGTTATATTCTTATCATTTTTGTTTAGTGAAATTTTGTATGGTGTCTAATGTTTTTTTTAATATTTTATTTTATTCTTTTAAAAAATTAAAAAAGGAAATTAAAAAAAAACAAATACACATCGTACTGGGCTCATAGACTTGAGTTACCCAATTGCACATTCAACAACACCTGGTCTCCATTATACTTCATATTCTTATTTCAAATTGATCCAAGTTCCACCAAAGTGATCAGAAGAGTGATCAGCGGAGGATTCAGGGAAATTTCAGGGTAAAATGTTGTAGTCTTTGATAACGTTGTGGAAACTGTTACAATTTTCGTGCTATTTAACAAGCTGAAGTGAGAAATAACCAGCTGTGTCTAGGAATTCTCTGAAATAAAAATAAGTAAAAGAATGATAGAATCTTGCTGACAGAGATTCTCCTACAACACGTTACTGTCAAAGGAATTACAAAGCCTGATGTCACTGTTGAATATTACTCACATTATCCACAAATGAAGAAATAATGATGTGCTGATGTAGTCAACTTATCAAAGCCACGTAGCTGGTGACACGACCCCAATTGTTATATCGCTCCCTCAGTTTCAAAGCCCACTCTTTCCACTACCAATCCAGATTTCAAGAAATGAGAACCTATTGGGAGGGTGTAGACATTATTATACCAAAAAATAATAATGTTCAAAATTGTCATTATGTTGAGACTAGATAAACAAGAGCACATCTTCTCTGGAGTACTTTTATAATAATTCCTCAACTATCAATTGGTAGCTTTACTTTAAAATATGAAAATTTTTAAATTCATATTGTGAGCTAAGGAAAAATAATGGATTGTGAACAAGCACTGTCATAACTTTGAATCTTTCTCTGAAATTTTTATCATAAACATTTGTTCATAAATATCTGGTATAGGTGACACAGCTTATTCAACATAAAGAAGAAATCTTTAGCAGAGATAAGTACACAAACAAATTAGCTGACCAAAATTGAGTGAACCATGTGCCATTGAAATTGCTTAAAAATTGGTGGATTAGCTAAGATAGTTCCTTACATGTATTTAGCCTACATTAACTCTGACATTTTGAAAAAAAATTGTGGAAATGAAATAGATTTCACTAATGTCAATAAATTTTTAGGGCATTTTGAAAATTTTTAATTATAAGTTATACATTAAAAGTACTATCCTGTATTATAATTATACAATAAAATTAAATTGCTCAATAAGGTGTACTGCTTTATGTAGCCCCCTGCTGTCACATCACAATTCTCATGAGGAGCATTTCTAGTCAAATAATTCAGTAATAATTAAGACAAAATATGAATTATCCAACCATTGTGTGTATTGCTTACATACCTATTTTACTTTGTCCTTTGAAATTATTAGGAAATATATGAAAAAAATTATAAATTCCAAATATTATAATAACTTTGTATGACTTAGATTCCTCACTAAAATTGAATGTATAGGAAATTAGAATATAGCAGCTAAATTATCACTTAATTTAGGGAATACAAAATTATAGAACTTTTCCCATGATTCTACTAGTTTTGATGGTGCCTTTTGGAGCTCTTGGTTGATGGCTATGATCCCTTGACATATTCTCAGGCTCCTTTTATTTTAATATGTATCTTACTGTTAGCACTCCCTTGCTTTTCAGCCCTGAAAACTGTCACAGTTTGAAGCTGTATTTTCCTTGTTTAAATTTTATAATCAACTATTTAAGGAACTCTGGCCTCTCATATTATAGAATACTTTTTAAAACTTTTAAAGAATACAAAATAATGAAAAAACACATCATTAGCAATGATACAAGCTTTCAGTAAACAAAGTTACAGGAATTCAATAATAGTTGCTGCATTACATGATGCCATCTTCAAATTAGTTATTCAGATTACCAGGTGTAAACATGTTAAATTTTGTTTAAAGAAAAACAAAAAAAAAGTCACAAAAAAGTTATAAAAAATCAAAAGAGGAAGAAAACACTGAAGTAAAAGAAAAAAATAAGCATTAACTGCTCCTTTCAAAAGTCAGCAGAAATTGACAATACAATTATCAATTACATATATTCCTAAATATAACTTTTCCCCTTCTTTCATTTGTCCTTTTCCTCATCCCAGTTTTGTTTTCCCATTGAAAATTTTTTTCCCTTTCACAGTGTTTGTTTTACCTTTTAGACTTTCATTACTCCATCAGGTTCTCACTCTAGGGAGATAGTGGGTTGTTTTCACGTGTGGATTTGATTCACTTATCTTTATCAATATAGTTCCTAGCTGCATCCACCTACTGACAAAAGACTCAAATTTGTCCCATTTTATAGCTGAATAATACGCCATTGTGTAAAAATACCACATCTTTTTTATTCATTCCTCAGATGACAGGCATCTGGGTTGTTTCCAAGATTTAGCTATGGCAAATTGTGTTGCTATAAACATGGGTGTACATATATCTCATGGTACCACTAGACAAATTTTAAAACATACTGTACTGGATCAGCAAGGTCACAAAACTTGGCGTTTCTGAAAAGTTGTTGGTGGTAGAATGTAATCTCAACACTATTTAGAAATCATAAGAGCCGGGCTTGGTGGCACATGCCTGTAATCCCAGCACTAGGGAGGCTGAGGCAGGAGGATTGTTGTGAGTTCGAGACCAGCCTGAGCTACAAAGTGAGCTTAAGGCCAGCTTGAACTGCACAGTGAGACCTTGTCTCAAAAAAAAAAAAAAAAAAAAAAAAAGAAATCATAAAACTGAAGAGTTGAGTCATCAACACAAAGTATTACATGAACATTTACAGTCATCAGTGATATAAGAAACATTTTGTCTACTACAGAAGTATTTGCTAATTACTTATTAAATTATTTATTCATTTATGTATTCCAAAGCTTTTTTTTGTTTTGTTTTGTTTTTGTTTTCTTATGTATTTAGTTCAGGATCTATAGGGTCTCACTAAACAGGTCAGCCAGGTAGTGATCCTCCTGTTTTCAGCTTCCCAAGTGCTGCAATTACAAGCGCACACTACCATGTCCAGTCCCATTGCCATCTCAGTGCACTCCAGGAGCAGAGCCAGCACAGCAGGCCAGGGATCGAAGTTTGGTCCCTGAGTCTGCCTAAGCAGGTGCTTTAATCTGCTGAGCTATCTGGCTGGCCCCTGACAGCTCTTTTATAATGTGTTCTTCATGTTGAGAAGCTGTCATAGCTGTCTGCTAGTTGGTTACAATCTTGTAGAAGAAGGCTTAAAATTTAATTATGGGGCAATGGCGAAAGTTCAAAAACAATGCCATGACTTAATTTTTTTTAATCTTTCATTTCTTTATTTGCTTGGTAGAAGATCTGGCTGGGCAGCTCAGACTTGTAGTGATCTTCTTGCCTCAGCCTCCTCAGCACTGGGATTACAGGCCTGCTCCATCACATCCAGTTTTGGGACCACCAAGGCGTCCCTGGGCTCCAGGGCCACATAGCATGTAGCACCAGGGATCAAACCTTGGTCCTTATCCTTGCCAGGCAGGCACTTAGACAGTTGAGCTATTTCCCCAGCCCACTGATGTGAATTAAGTGTATGGGAGCAAAGGAATAGGCAGAAATGAGGAAGGGACTCTAAGTTAAAGACTCATTGTTTTGGAGTGAATTTTAAATTGGGTCTTAAATAAAACTAGTGACAAAGCAGGTAAAGCTTACTGGTGCTGATAGGAGAGATAGATTCAAGATTGTATTACCTCTATTCTTTATATAGCCTTGAAAGAAGTCTTCAAATGTATGTATGTACATACACAAAACAATGGATTAGATGTGCAAAGGTGTGAGCTAAAAGTTGACACTCCTGTGGGTTGTGACAGAAGTTTGTAAAGCACATTTTCAGATTAGGCTTATTTGGATGAACGGAACACGTACTGTAATTCCCATTACTTTCAAAGACTGACATGAAATTGTGCCAAGAAAGCAACTTCACTTTTAAATTCTCAACTGAAAATGGATCCCATACCCCACTGATGTTAAGTCTCATTGGAGACTCCTCTAGTGAGGAAGGGCTTCTATTCTGGGAGTCCTGCTCTGAGGCCTAGGCTTTGTCAGTTATGATCTATGCAGCCTTGAACAGAGTATTCTGTCTTTCAGAGATTCATTCTTTTTAACTAACAAACAAGACAAATAACAACACTTATATTCTTAAGGCTTCTGTGAAGATGAATTAGAATATTTCAGTGTAGGGTAGGTGAAAGGACCCAATATGTGTCCACACATGTATGTATGGATATATTTATTCATTTATTCATTTTTGTATTTTAGGGAAGGGTCTACAGTGTATTCAGGGTCTCACTTCTAGGTCAAATTTGTAGTGATCTGCCTGTTCACAGCCTCCCAAGAGCTGGGATTATAGGTGCACACTGTCACCCCCAGTCTCCATTGCCATCTCAGCATGTCCTGGGTGAAGACTGGCACCGCAGGCCTGGGGATCAAATCTCCGGCCCATGCACCTGCTTTCAGGTGCTTTAATCTGCTGAGCTATTTGGCTGGCCCCACACGTGTATTTAAATTGTGGCAAACCAATCACGCAGAGAACTAGCTCGCTTTGGCAACAGAAGCCAACTGTCTCTAATTGCCAGTTGATCAAGGGCAGGGGACACAAATTGTTTGGACAGTAAACATGAAAATGACATTTGAAAAGGATCTTTTCAAATTGTTTTTGTACAGTCTAGGAAACAATCAGTGAACATACCTTCAGCAAGGTCATTGAGTAAAGTGGTGCAGAGAATACAGAGCCCCAGGCAACCCTTCTTTGGACATCTTCTTATCCAATACACTAAATTAGTCTTTGTGGCATTTGTGATTATTATACTGATCATCTTATGTTACAAACCATTATGCTACTTTATAAAATAGCTACCAATATAAATTAACTTCTTAATACTATGTGCTCATTCACTCTTGTGAAAAAAATGAATAAGAACAAAGCATAGTATAAATGTTCCCTGACATTTCCTCACTTTTGTTATCTTCTGGTCCCTTAAGCCCTTTGGTATTAGTGATTTGGACACAGTTTTAATCATTTCTTCAATTCCTTCTTATATTATCCCTGAAAATTTACCAGTTCCAAGTTTAAATAAGAAATATAATTTGATTTGGAATAAATATGATTATTTTAAATGACTAACCACGGCTGGCGGTATAGCTCAGTGGACTAAGCACTTGTTTAGGTAAGCACAGGGCCCAGGTTCAATCACTGGCACCGCATGCCACACCACCCTCCCCACCACCCTTCAGCTCTGATCTGGCAATGGAGTCCAGGCTTGGTGGCACATGCCTGTAATCTCAGCACTTGGGAGACAGAAATCAGGAGGATCACTACACAACTCATTTGTGTGGTGAGACCCTGCATTCACACACACACACACACGCACACACACACACACCCCTTTACCAAAAAAATGGCTAACCAGGAGACTTTATTATAACCACAATACTCTATAGTATAAAAGAATAAACTAATGTCTGAGATAGAATGGTTCATATAAAACAAGATTTTAGTTAGGTTTTGTATAACATACTGTTTCTTCTCTTGTTATGTACTTAGTAAAATATTTAATCTCATTTTAGCTGTCCTTTCACCAAAATGTTTAATAGTGATGTGGTTAAAATATAAAAAATATGAAGTCCAGGAAACATTATCAATAAGGGTGTGTGTGTGTGTGTGTGTGTGTGTGTGTGTGTGTGTGCTGTCTTTAATTAGTACCCTTGTTTAGTGTGCTCTTTAAGAAAAAGACAATGGGATAGGAAGCGATATGACCTTATTTCTTTAAATTACAGGTTTTTATGGACTTGAATAAAACAACAAAAGTGCTAATACTTTCTGCAGCAGCAATATTAAACAGCACTGTGTCTCAGAAACGGTGCTCCAGGCTCATGCAGTTCTGTGACTCATGTTAAAATGCAAATTCATAGTCTCAGTCACATAATACCTGAGTTAAAACTCTACAAGATCACATATTAACAATTTTCTAGAGTGGTGCTTCTGCATTTCTATATGAAATGTCCTCGTTATTTTCACCTTTTAAGAAGTCTGATTCTTCCAAAAATAATGTTCTATTCTTTGAAGCCTTAATATTGGCTATGTATGATATTTTCCCTTAAAAACATTCCTATCACCTAAGCACACATTCTGAAAAATTGTATAAGATATAATTGATATAATTTTTCCATGTCTATATAAACAACATTTAAAGTAAAATTTTTAAAGCAATATTTTTTAAACACCTGCTGTTTGAGTATTTTTAATACAGATTTATATTTCAGCACCATGACTAACATCCTAAATCTTATCTCAGGTTATCTCCAATTGACATTAATTTAATTCTTATGTTTAAATATTGTTAACTTCGTGTTATTATTTGAGAGGCATTATTTCAAGAGCTATTCAGATATTAAGCTGGCTCAATCCTATAATCCCAGTATTTGGGTGGCTGAGGCAGGTAGATCATTTTGACTTCAAGACCAGCTTAGGCTACAAAGTAAAGTCAAGTTCAGCCTGAACTACATAATAAGACCCTGTCTTAAAAAGACAAAACAAAGCAAATGAACACATACAAAAGCAAATATTAAACAATTAAAATTTCAGAATAAACTTATGAGCTAGGTACTACTATTATCTACAATTTACAGGAAAGGACAGTGAGGTACAGCGAGGTCATCAAGTTTACTGAGGACTTTGCAGTAAAGGTCAGGGTTAGAATTGATGCGCAGGTAGCACGAAGTGACACAATCAGAATTCAGATGTCCACAATCTGCCTCAGAGTCCCTCGTCTTTTAAGTCTGCATATCACAGACCTGAAAATTTCTTTGTGGTAGCTTTGATTTGGTTGGGCTTTTTGCCTAATTCTTACCATAATAAGTGAGAGGGGTCAATTAAAAAAAAATTGTTTGAACAAATCTTAATAGAAATAAATCCTACTGGCAAGCTTTTCTAAAGTTCTGTCTTATTTTGTTTTTGATGATTTGCAATTAAAATTATTTCCTCTAAAATTAACATCCAAATTTAATGTGGTGAACATAGACTTCTTTTTTTTTTCTCTTGTAAAATCTGACAACAACCAAAAAGGAATTGCATGGGTTTTTGTTTTGTATTTAACTTCACTATTTCTATTACAGAAGCTCTTCATCACCATGGACTTGAATGTTAAGGGAAAAAAATTAATATGGTTTATAGCAGTAATCCTCTTAAATGCTTGAGACTTTGCCAGCTTTCAACTAACAAGCCAGGTTATTAACGGCTGTGGTCCTACAACACTCAGGGATTATTGTCTGGGTCTGCTGACGAGGCATTGCTGGTGACCAGTTTGTAAAATGCAATCTTCTATTTTATTTCACAGCCTGATCAATGATTAAAACTGCTTGAAGTACAAAAATCCACCTTCTCCACCAGCTGATGATTTCTGCGATACATAGAATTGAATGGCTCTTTTTTTACATGTGATTAAAGGTTCTGATTATTACCTGTGTAAGTTATCTGGCAGCTTTTTGGGGAGGGCTTTTGGTTTGATCAAGTAAACTTGAAAAGAGCATCAAGATTAAAAAAAAATTAACATTACCTTTAACTAAAAAAAAAAAAATGACAGCTCTGTCAGAATACTGTCTCCTCTCACCTGATTCTTAATATGGCGTTCCTGACAAGTATAGAGATTTGCCTTAATTATTTATTCATTTCATTGGAACCATCTTCATCTGCTTTAAATTTCTAATAAGTCTATTTAAATAAAGAGAATCCTATTTGAATGTTGATTTTATACTTTAAAAATCATGAAGGTGTCTGTATTTATGCCAGGGTGGTGTGAGCAGTGGTAATGATTGTAACAGTAAATGACCAAAATATAAATGCTAATTACCTTAGGTAATGACATGATAGCATTTCAAGTCCAGGTAGTATAAAGCAGCTACAAATACTCACAGTTAATAATGCCAGAATAAATCTTCAATGCTGCTGAAATGTATGAAAGATATGATCTCAAAAGGACAGAAATTTTTTCGTATATTTTTAACCTTCACAAATTGTACAATTTAGGCCACATGGAACACTTTCTTTGGGCATGTCAGTGGGACAACCTCCACACATCCTATGTCAGGCTTCAACCTTCAATTATTTGGTTTGATTTTTTTGTTTGATTTTACTGCAGGAACAAAGCTTCAGCAGTTCCTATCTGAAGAGCTTTTCACAATGTTTTCTTGTGCTTCTCCTGTGAACATCTAGAATATACTAATTTCCTCCTCATAAATATTCCAATCCATATGAATTCATCTATGACTCCCAACTGCTAGTAAAAGACACTCTTCCATTAAACTATCTGCATTGAAAATGTGGAATTTTGAGGTTTAAGTCCAGCACAATGAAAGTAACACAGGGAGAATCTTGGTACTGTGGACAATTTACTTTCAGTTAAGTGAACAGAATTTCTTTTCTTATCCATATATAACAATGAGTCAGAGACAAGAGGAAGCTTTTCACTGTCCTACATACTGACAAAGACATATAAGGGCAAATATTATAGATTACCACTATAGATGGCACAACAAAAAATCAACTTTTTATGTAAGGAACATCTTTTCATCATAAATTATAATGAGAATACTATAAACTACAAGAGTCTTCTATAATTATATTCTGGTGAGTAGGGTTTAGGCCAAATAATTTCTCCCAGCCTTAATCAGTTGCTGATATTTCTGGAAACAGAATTCAAAATAACTTTCTTTCAAAAATTTAAAGCGTTTAGTCTTCCAAATTCCTTAGATGATACTAATTAATCTAAGATTTTATGTTATTAGTAAAATAAAATAGAAATCTTTCCCCATTTGACATTTATGAGAGCTCATCATGGAATTTGAAATTTCAAGATGATAGATCTGTGGCCTGTAGATGGGACATGCCTGAGCTGCTACTGCATTCTGTAACTTCTTATAGTAAATGGCCTCAGAGTTGAACTATAACTTCTATGACATTTTTGTAACTATTATTTTGTCCCATTTCAATTTATTTCACTAACTATAGATATTAAATTTCAATCATAAAGTAAGAAACATTATCTATTGATTCAGGACAGTATTTCATTTTTTATTCCTCCATGCGAATCTCCTTAGGAGAGTTTATATTCATATTTCCTTTATTGGTCTGAGAGCATTTCATGTGTGCTAGGAGATAATGAAAATGCAGAATTCAATTGGAGTTGTTTCCTTAATTGGAGGAAAAGTTAACAAAACAGTACACTACAGGGAGCTCAGTAAAGAGACAGAGTCACATATTTAAGGTTTATCATTTCCTCTGGGAGAGTAATTCAGTTACTTAAAATCTTCACTGTATTTTAAATTGAAAAATATAGCATAATCTACTATGCACATAGCCATATGCCAAAATGCAGCTTGTACAATAATTGATGAATTCAGGTTGTCATTTCAGGGCTTTTATTTAAAAGAATTATACCTATGAAGTTTTTAATGATTAGACCAAATCACATAAGTAAATGTAACTAAATAAACTGGGTGTGGTGGTGTATTCCTGTAATGCCAGGGCTCAGGAATCTGATGGAGGAGGCACACTGCAGCTTCAAGGCCAGCCTGGGCTACAAATTGAGTTCAAGGCCAGTTTGAACTGTATAGTGAAGCCCATCTCAAAAAGACAGAAACACATGAGACAATTAAAAATGTACACATTGGGACTAACCAGATATTACTTTGGAAGGGAAGGAATATTTTCTTTTTTTCAATCATTACTTGACAAAAATTTCTTTTCTTTGTGAAAATAGAAAAAATATTCTTCATCAGATAAAAATAGTATTATGAAGATGAAATACTCATGAGAGTATGTTCATAAAATATTTATAAAACTTAGAAGAGTACTAAATCTTATACAATGTTGAAAACAAGCTTTCTTGCCAAATCCATATTCTTATGCACATGCCAAATCAGGTATATGATAATCTATTGGATTTTTTTGCACCTTACTTCTAAAGTGCTCAAGGGACTTTGTATCTATTATCTCATTTGTTTAGCCAACATTCCTGCGAGGGGGAAGCGGTTACCATACTGTGACATCTTTTTTAAAGGCAGTGATTTTGAAGTTTTACATTTAACTACAGTATGGCTCAATCAATGACAGAAGGCAATTTTAGGGGAAATTATAGATATACCACTGTGGATACCATCTGCTTAAAAATATTCTCTGTATCTTATTTATCAGCATTGTCTAGTACATAACTGAATTACAAGGGTTCCTTTAAAGTTTAACAAAACAATTTTATATAAATCCCTCCAAGCTCACCTCAATCTAATCATATTAGATATGCTTATGAAACAATACAATAGCAAAATTAGCAAGGAGGCTGATGAAGATGGAAAAAAGATAAAACAAATTCTATATTGCTCTTGGTGGTCAAAAAGATTTTTATAAAACACTTGGGTTTCAATAAACCACACTATAGATTGCAGCCTTTGTTCATTGTTTTCCAGATTAAAACAGAAAAGACACCTGAAGGCTTTGCAAGATCTTTCACTGAGATGCTTCTGACAAGTGATCAAATCATTGAACACTTTTTCCTCAAAAATAATGTTCAGATGCAGTTTAAGTATACACCCTGTGACAGAATGAAGATCCTTTCCTCTGTGTTGACATTCGTTCTAATAATAGAAAACGAAGACAGAATGTCTGACAGTGCCACCACACCTAAAAGACTGTGACTTCATGTTTGAGTGATATAAAATTCTTATTCATGGAAATGCTTTCATTGTTTAGAAAAGGTTTTAGAATTGTTTTTCTACTTCGTACTGCATCTTACCAAAACTATAGTGAATGGGTAGACAGACACATAATAGACAATAGGTGGTAATGATATTATTGTCAAAGATTATTAATGTACTTGTTGGACTCCAAGCTGCATGAATACAATTTAAGAAATAAATGAAAAATGACTGTACAATGATTCTATAAATAAGGCACTTTATTTTTTTACTTTATTATTATTATTTTTTTTTTTTGGCACAACCAGGGATTGAATTTAGGCCCTTGTTCTTGCCAGGGAAGTGCTTATTCCACTGAGCCATCTCCCCAGCCCCAAATAAGGCACTTTAAAAGACCACTGTGGTCTGAAAAATTTAAATGTATAAGAAAAGTAGACAGTATTGTGTAAAGTAGTGTCATGTACTCATTTTGAAATGCAGCTAGATTATCTTGAGGTGCCACCCAATTAACCACCTACTGAGACACATACATCATTTCAAATTCCATACCTTACAGCCTTTAAGAACACATGTTATAGGGTGCATTTGTACAGCACACAGAATCATTCTTAAAAACATAAACTCTATATTAGACATGTTTGAATGCTAATAGTAATTTCTTAATATCAACCATCGAGTTAAGTTTATACATTTCCCTAATTTTCTACTTTTAATTGTGTAGTGATCTATAGAATTTGATGAGCTGAGGTGCCCCTCCATGCCTTGACATCTGCAACCATGCCCCGCATTGCCCTCTATGCCTTGTCATGGATTAAAAATTTGAATCTTTGCAAAATCCATACACTGACATGGTAGTCTCCAGTGTGATTGTGCTAGTGGGTAGGGACCATGGTGGTTGATTTCATATTAGAGTTAGAGCACCTATTATTGATTCAATGCCTTTACAAGAAGGGGCACTTCCTTGCTCTAATCTGCACAAGCATTGTTACAATTAGATGATGACTGCTTGCACACTAGGAAGAGTGCCTACACTGAGCACCAGCTAATTAGACACATGCTCCTTGAACTTGCCAGACTTTAGAACAGCAATATATAAATATAATATTTTAAAGCATCTATTTGATGGTAACTGGTTATGACATTTATACTAAGATGTTGGTATACCAATGGTCTGTCACTCTGACATCCTATGAAATTCTTTTATTTATTTATTTTTTATTTTATTGAACTACAAATGTCAATCAGACAGTTTCAAGACACCTTAACAAGACAGATTCGATAAATTAATACATTGCAAACTGTTTTCATAATGATTTGTTATTGTACAAGGTGCATACATGATATTATAGTTACAGATATTATTTTAGCAGATATCTCTTATCAGTAAATAGTGTAGCTGCTTACTTATCTTATTTTTTATACCTGAATTATATCAAAAATTCAATAATTATTTTCCTAGTGGATGAGCGTAGTACTAGAAGCCGAAATAATATCCTGTCCAACCACCATTAGTGCAGATCTTGCCTCTCATAGAATTATGTAGAAGCTCAGCGTTATCTATCCCAACTGTACTGTCTATACACACACATCATGATTTTTTCTTTCTACACCCCTTCCTTTGTCTACACCTGTCAAAGGTGGGCACTCCATTGTTATTCAACTAACTTAGGTGCTTGAACTTGACACCACAATCCAACACAGTCCACCATTCCACAACAATAGTGAGTTATTCAAAGAAGTTGTCTACCATAGCCATTTACAGCTCAGCTTAATATTATGGCCCCACGATGTATACTTCATTCTTATACTTTTATGCTGGATGGTTAAGACCTAGATAGATCAAGACTTATATACCAACACATGAACTTTATATTTCCTATGTGGTCAGTGAAGTCCTCTCAGGGTTTATCTTGTGGTTCTGTACATTATTCTGTAGATCCTTTGTCTGTGTCATCCATGGGGATGAGTACCGCAGATAATGACATGCTTATAAAAGTATTTCCACAAAAGATTTCTTACATAAATGATAGCTTGAGTGACAAAAGCATGTTGATCTGTACAACTTAACATAGTCACAGAAGCAGATTGGATAATTCAGTGGAAACTATAATGCTCAAATTTTCTATTTTTATTTTATATTTTCCTTATCAGCAATACCTAATTTCACTATGTTCTATTGGAAAATATACCCACATATGGTTAAAATTGTCAAAAGAAAAAATCTGGCAAGCCATAGGTTGGCATAAGTGACCATAGCTCCTACTCTGATGTTAAGGGTAGTTATAAATTTGGAGACCTGATTTTTTGTATATTTTATTTAGTTTTTCTTTGCTCCCACAATTTTATGAGCCAAATGTTTACTGACAAGACAACTAAAAATAACTTTTTTTGAGAATATAGTTTAGATAGCTTGAAATTCTCCACAATAAATACTAAAAGTTCAATATGGAAGGCATATGATTAATAACAGCTTTAAAATTATAGCAATGGCAAATCAATATAATACATGATAAAGCAAAGCTACAAGTCCATCTCAGAGTATCTATCCTTTCTGAGAATTGCAACATTTGTTCTAAATTGAGATAAGAACTATCGTTCACTTTTTCAGTGTCTATCTAATTTATGCCCAAGAGTTTGATAATGCATCCATTTCAAAAATTGAGAACAAGTCTATTTGTCCTATTATTGAAAGAGAACATTTAAACACAGTGAAGAAAAATAATTATGAATAGAAATCCCTATTTTTATATTTTCTAACACTGTACTGCTTCTTTCCTAATACTACATGCATATCTTCTTTAAAAACAGGAAAAGACTATTTTTTAACAAAGGTAGAATACTGTTGCTTGACCAACTTCAATATAATAAAGTTTATTTTATTAACTTCAGATTGTAGGTAGTGATTAAGAAAGATCAAAGTAATTAATTTGATAAATAAGAAAATATAACTTCTGGTAACCTGAGAAACGACTTTGAAGATAATAACATGCATATAATAACCATGGCTAACTTCCTATCATCTTTTTTGGAAATTCTATATAAATATTATTATTTTGTATTATTACCTTAAGAAATTTTTTTTAAATAAAGAGGTGCACATTTTTATGGTAAGCTGAGCATTTATCAAATAATTTAAAATTTCCTTATAGTGTTGACATAAAAATTTTGCTTCATTACTTATAAGAATAAAATCAGATATGCTAGAAATATTTAAGCACAAAGCTCTGTATGTGTATCTACATACATAACTAGGTAGATAAACATACATACATAAATACACACCATAGACTGTAGAGTTATACAATTTATGTATTATTTATATGTTCATACTTAATAATGCATTTATAAATTAAAATATAGAGATATTAAATATTCTAAACTCACATATTGGTAGCATAAGGAAGTGTGCTCTCCTTTAAACTGAGGGTGTTTGGCATTTGTTGGAGCAATGGGAATATTGCCCAATATGACGATAGGACCAGCTCTTACCGTAAGGTCCTTAGGAGACAGTAATAATCTATATTCTAGCAAGTAGATGCCAGAGCATAGCACTCATGTTGAATTCACAGACATAGCTCATAGGTGTAATGGTTTATGTGTAGATGTCTCCTCAAATCCTTAGGTAGTCATAGGCAGAGACATTTCAGAAGTGCCTAGGTCTAGCATGTATGATTGATGCATGGTGCCATGCTGAGAATAAGAATATGCAATTGTTAAATCAATCCACCTATTGGGTTGGCACTATCCTACTCCTGGAAGCCTAGATAGGTTGTAAAAGGGACTGCAAAAGCTACCAAGATCTTTTTCTTGGTCTTTCTAGCCTAGCTTGGTGCACTATTTCTTCTCTGCGAAGTAACCCTGCCATGGAGCCAGCCACTTATGAGCTGAAACCTTTAAAAACTGTGAACTAAATAAACCTTTGATCCTTTCACTTTGGATGTTGGGTATTTTGTCTCTGCAGTGACAAAAGTAACTAAAACAAGAGCTCAGAAAACTATCAAGCAATAGGAAAAAAGTTCAAAAAATTCGATGTGAAGATGGTAGAAGTAGTGCTGAGGTGATGCTAGTTAGCTCCAAGAGAAGAATGATGAGCTTCAAGATTGTAACAAATTTTTCAAAATTCAATAAAAAATATATTATACTATTATGTTGGCAAATAAAGGTTATGCTAAATGGTATAATGAAATTTGAAATTTTGCCCACCCTCCTTGTTGTCATTTGTGTGTACATTAATTTGCTTCAAAAATTGAATATAAATTCAGTAGGTAGCAATAACTGGCACTGGAGAAATAAGCACATATGTGATAAGTAACATATTGTCGAAGTACACGTAGAGGCAAATGCACAAACTGATTTTAAATACTAGTCAGCTTATCTCCGTATTTCTTTCTGATTCCACTGGATCTGACAGAAGTTCCACTACAATGAAGAGTCTATTTTTATACTAAATAATGACCTAAATATTGTCAGCCAATTGTAAGAATCTGTACTGACAAAACAAAACACATATCTGGTTGCATAAAAATAAAAGATGATAATCTTTAAAAACTCTATGAGAATAGACAGTATTTAATATAATTTTATCTGTGCATATATAATAGTATGCTTAGAAGTCTATTTTTAGACATCATAACAAAATAACTTAAGATGGGTGTTTATAAAGAACATAAATTTACTTGGTTAACATTTCTGGAGGATGAAAGTCCAAAATTAGATGGCCAAATTAATTTCACCTCAAGAAAAGGCCTCTTTGTTAAGTGTTACTTTGTAGTGGGAAGAAGTGTGAGAGGGAGTGATCACAGAGGATTATGGGAAGTCAAGAGGGAGGAGGGCCTGACTCGAGTATAACCACCATCTTTTGAGAACTAACCTACTTCTACAAGAAGGGCTTCAATCCCTCCTAAGGGTAGCACCTTCAACGACCTAGTGAATTCCCACAGGCCCTACCACTTACTGTCCAATCCCTTCTTCACACTGTCATGCTGGGAACCAAGCTTCTCACCTAATCTTTCAGGGCATGTGGTTAAATTATATTCCACTCATAGTACATATTATTATCAAGGAAATATGCCTTTGACAACACTAATATATATATATATATATATATATATATATAATTATCCATGTATCTTTAAATCTATCTTAACCTAGGTCACCACAGAAATGACATGTGTTTCTATATGGTTAGTAAAATGCGTACAATTATTAAGTCTGATGAAAAGAAGAACTTTATTGGTAGGGGCTATATTCAGTAGGCTATCATGTAAATTAGCAAACACATTTTAGAATAAGAATATGAATAGACATAAACAGTAAGCCTTCTCAGATATCATAAAAACAATTAAAATATTTCTCAATTATATCTCATGAAACCAAACTATTATATACTTTATGCCTTTATTCCATTTATTGTAAATAATGCAGTTAAGGTCATACACTTAGCATATTCTATCCTAATTACTTTTCTCAGCTTTCTGGAATCTATGAAATGGTTTTAAGTAACAAAGTCAACAACACTTAACATGATTAAAATTGCACTCTTAATTAGAATTTTTGTTCAACTTGTATTAATGTTTATTTTAAAATATTCCTGCATTGTGGAGCCATCTGTTTCTTGCCTGTTATGGCATCAAAGTTCTGTAATCATAGGACTCAAGGGAGATTTTCTCTTAATTTTTCTTCAAGATATAAGAAGCATTCTACATTTCATTCAAAAGACATAATTTGATTCATACTCCAAAATAACTGAGAAACAACTGTTGATGAAATTATAAACTGAAACACTTTATGAGGTTAAGATTTTTTTCCTTATTATCTAAATTCATGGTAAATTTGAAGTAAGTGTCTAGGTCATAAATTTCTTCATGTGGACTGGAAAAATATTGTAATTCAGTCAATGAGTCACATTTTGAACTTCTAAAATTTTCACTAAAAGAGCTGCAATATTCTTTTGAATATATGACTTTCAAATCACCTTTAGAGCATATTGAAATCAATTAAAAAATAAGTATACTCTCATTACAAAAGAAATCAATCAGCTATCATTTTTGATTGATTATTCTTAGTTGGAGTGGTACTTAATCTGTGAATTTATTACACATTTTTCAACAACTATAAAATGGCATATGAATTTGAAATGCTATCACATAGTAAATGGATAAAAAATCCAGTCCTCTACCAATGCATTTTGTATGGTCTTACTGGAATCATATGATCAGCTGTTATTGAGGAAGGTGGGTCATTTTCTATTAAGCATCAAACAATACCACCTGCCATGCCATAAAAGACAAACACCTACAAGAGCTGTCAACTTTTAATGTGTACCTGGTCTAAATCACCCATGCTATGAAAATGATTCACATGATAATTTAGAAAGATCATATGTGATACTTTTCATGATGAAATGAGCTTTATATAACCAATCACCTCACTTGCACTTCAAAGCACTTGATAGCTCACTCATTGTTCGTGTATGTATACTTACCATGTCCGCATTCTTGGATTATGCATTTGAAACCATTTAACACAATTATGAGTTTGACTGGTATAGTCTTCCCTCGGTGAGGAAGAATTTTTATCACTGCCATTGTTTATAATGTGTAGAGCTGAGGTGTAATAAAATGAGATGATGTGTGGCCAAGGTTAATGTTGGTTTTAAATTCTCCAATGACAATCCACTTTCCTATGGTTTGTATTAGGGCAGAATCTCCCTTTCGATTTGCTCTTTTATGCCACTGCTTACCATGAGTATTGGTTTTGAGCCTCCCAAAGAAAAATTTTCTGTCTTCAGAAAAACACAGTAACTGCACAATTTTCAAAAATATACAGCTGAACAGAAAATCTATTTTGTTCATTGGTGATATCTTGCACTGTTTGCTTTTTATAAAAAAAAATCATGTAACATAAACCATTTTGAAAGGGCAGGGCTTCTCTTGATGTATTTAGCCTTACAGCTTTATTTCTGGGAAGAAGCTAAAGAAACAAAGGCAAGAACTGCATGACTAGAGGTTGGAAATGAAATAAATACACACACAATAACTGAATTTATGAGTATCCTTTTGGGAACTGGAAGGTAAATTTTCATTAAATATACTTTATTTAACTTTCCAATAGCTTTCATTGTGGAAAATCATACAAGTGATATATGGATTGCTGTATCCATTTTTGTTTTCCTCAAAAAAAATAGCTTGAGTTGTACTGGTCTACAGTTGGAAACATGACAGACAGAGCAAAAATGTTTATAATAAGAGAGGCGTTTACTTGGGTTCTGTTAGGTGCCAAGATGTGGAAGAAATGTAAGATACATTATTCTACATAATAATTTCAGCATTCGAGAAAAGTGTTAATCATCTCGATTATGAAGATGGATGAATTAAAGATCAGAAAAATTAATAATTTGCCAAAGTTTCCATAGTGGGAGACACAAAGCATTTGCAGCAAAGTCAGTTTTGAACTAAAGTTAATTTTCAAAAAATGTACAAAAAATACATATTAAAATATATCGATATTTTATATTATAAATTAGATTACAATTATAAATACAATTATATAGACATTTATTTATAATGCTTCATACAAGTCATATATCCACAGGATTCTTTTTGGAAAACTAAGGCAATGCTGAAAAATTATAATTCTTACTTCAATTCATATTTTACTAATGGAAGAATCAGTCTCTGATTAAGAAAAGTAATCAGGAATTTTTTCACAGGCCCATTCCATTTCATTATTGCCATGAAAAATAATATATTATTTTTCAACTGAAATATATTCAATACGGGGTGTGTGTGTCTGTGTGTGTGTGTCTGTGTCTGTGTGTGTGTGTGGTGTGTGTGTGTGAGAGAGAGAGATTTATATTTAGCCTTTGGAAATAAAAGGAAAACTCTGAAATCCTAAAAACCTTATTTGAAGCAAATTGTAGTATCTATTGATTATAGAATAACTATTTATTATTGTCAGAAATCTAGGAACTCATGGGAATCTATTTTATTCAGTGTTTCACACCTTCGTGGTCTCATACAATATGTCTCCTAGCACACTGAAAATACTGCCTGACCCAAACAGATGTGTTTAAAAATACTTGCAGAGTAAATTAAACAGCACCAAAAGATAACAACATGACATAAATGTTGAAGAAACTATACAATGATCTCAGCCTATAAGAGAATTTCCACCAGAAATTTTCAATATTGAAATTATGGGTAACAAAAGAAATTAATATGAATTTATCATTCAGTCTTTTATCTTTTTTAAAAATATATATCTTACTGAATCATAACACTGAATGATACTGAAGGGAACCACTGGATGTGATAATGAAATATTCTCAATTGCATTAATACAATCATATTCTTAAACACTGCACTAATTAACTACATGTCAGCCACTCATGAAAAAGGGAGGAAGAGATATATTCTGTTTATATCCTTTTCTATAATAAAATCTGTTTTGAAATGTCTCCTGGGATATTCTTCTCCCCCCCAAAACATACATATTTGTCGAAAACAAAGAAAACATACATTAGCTGAAGCCACAATAAACTTGAGAACGTGTTCCTCTAAGCTCATTTTAAAACATTTGTCATCTACCATACATTTTTATATCAGTTTTTAACAAAACCCTAAAGAACACAGTAAAATTACTAATCTCTTTAATTTTCAGGGTATTTTCTAAAATCTACCTCATTTTTAATATAACCTAAAGTCTAAAATAAATACTACAATTACTGCGAGGTTCACTATTTTTTCCTAGTCAGAGTTTAGAAAAATATCACAGAAATAACCAAATGCTTTTTGATTAAATTTCATCTGCTTTTACTAAAATACACTGCAGAGCAATGAACTAGACAATATATTTTTCTACAAAATTTCCAAACTCTAACAAAATGCTAAACTGTAAATTCAACATGTCCTACAAAACTCAGGGGGAAAATGAATATGATCTCTTTTCAGTTATTTTAGCACAGACAATATAATTTCTGAACTTCCTGACAGCTCTATTTCATTCTCCTCCATGAGCTAGCAATGTGTTACTGGCACCTTCATCAAGAAATTTTCTTCTCCCTAACACTACAGAGTCAAGATTTCATCTCTTGTAAGTGATGCTGTAGGTTGAGAACAACATGAGATGAAGTGAATTGAGCTAAAAACAAGAAATCAAAGGCTATAAACAACAACTTAGCTTTCCCTTTCTGATTTTCATGTTTAAGTAGTGCTATCCTAAGAATCACCTAATATTTTCACTGTTAAAGAGAAGCATCTTTATCTTGTTATAAAAGGATACAGAAAATTTAAAGTTAGAATTCATAGAAGTATATTGAACTTCTCAGGCATATTTAATACTTACAAAATTATCAAATAGTGATTGCTTGAATAAGAGTCACTGGGCAGAACACTGCTTTGCCTTTAGTCTTTTGGCAATTTAAAACAGATGGCTGACAATAACAGGAAATTAATTTCTTCCCTTCACAAATTAAGAAGATATGACATTTCTACAGCTTTATAAAATGACTAAGATTCTAGGAAAACACAGTTTCACTATAAGTGCAAATATTATGCTATTACTTAAAGTTGTACAGAGTGCCTTCATAATCTTGCACATAATGCTATTCTTCAGGATAATGTACATGGAAAATAAATGGGAAAAGTTTGATTCACATTTATGTCAAGTGTTTTGTTTGGAAAGCATACTATACAAAACAATTAACTTAAAAGGATCAAGTCCATGTGGAAAGGAAGACTATCAGAGGAGAACGCAAGGAAGGAAATGTTTTGCAGATGTACTGCATTTAAATTAATAAAATCTCATTAGGTTTTATGTTTGCCAATAACGGCTGGAAAAGTTACCATACATTGTAGGAACAATTACCCAAATCTTCACTGTCTCATTAGGTTTGTCATACTGTTTTCATTATAATACATTAGAACTTGCAAGTGAGCCTTCAGTAATGACATATTGTTCCAATTCTCCTTTCAGCAGGCTCTAAGATATTTTAGTATTTGTGTTATAAGCCAGCAGGTGTCTTCACTTTGCTTTTTCTGAATCAGTGTTATACACAGCCCTCCAGACACAGAATGGAATGTAAAAGGGCTTTCAACAACCACATAAAACTGAGTCTGATTAGAGTAAAGCAATACACACTATTTTTATGCTTTTATGGTAATTCAAGACACTAAAAATGTGCACCTTCAGAGTATATGTCTGCTCTGGTAAGACCTGTTAGTGAAAGCTGTATTAATGTAGATAAACCATGCAGTATATAAAGTTTAAAGATTTGCATAACAAATGGAAGACATAGAGCTGATTTGAATATCTAAAGCATTATAAACTTCAATAAGAACAACCAACACTGTTTGAGCTTTCAAGGCACTTACATTCAAATGAGAAAGATTTAAAAAGGATACGATTTTTAAAATGCTTTGAAGCTTCCTATTAAAGGTCTTAGGCAGCTCAAGGTTAAAATAAATATTGGATTTAAGGTGGGTGAGAAAAGATTTAGAAGCAATTTAAAGTCGAAATCACTTAGCACTGGAATAAAATGAATGTTTACAGTTAATGTAATTGTCACCTGACCTTCAAAAACAAAGGCCACTACATACGAGTCACAAAAACAAGAAATTGAAATGAAAGAAAGACATCCAAAATTCTACTCTACCGACTTTCTTAGGATTAGAGAAAATTATGACTCAAAAATAATTTTCCCAGAAAAATAAATGCTCCACCGTATTGTGGCTCAATTTAAATGCTTAAAACAATCAGGCCTATACTATTTATTAATGCATTATGAAAACAAGAAATTGAAATGAAAGAAAGACATCCAAAATTCTACTCTACCGACTTTCTTAGGATTAGAGAAAATTATGACTCAAAAATAATTTTCCCAGAAAAATAAATGCTCCACCGTATTGTGGCTCAATTTAAATGCTTAAAACAATCAGGCCTATACTATTTATTAATGCATTATGCCATCATTAGAGCAAATAGCACTGTGTGGTGTCCATCCTATTTTTAGATGAGAGAGAGCCCACAGATAAATTATCACACATGTGTGCTGAGGGAGCCAACATTACTGCTGATTCCATTACAGTATTCTCACCGGTGCTAATGTACTGATTTGTGCACGTTTGGGGAATTTATTTTTCATTTTAAAATTGAGGGGGGTAATAGGAAAGAGCAAATGAATAATCTTTTACATCAGAAGCATGAGCTCTCATGGAAAGATAAGGTGAATATTTAATTTTTACAAAAACGTATAATAGAAGACGTATTACCATTAATCCTTCTCAACATATTTTTTCTCCCTTTGAATATATTTACTGAATCATAGTCGCCACTTGTGGCGCAATTCTTGGTAGTCTACTTTTGCCAGTGTCTATAGCAGTTTTAGTAAAAGCTTTGTGAATACTTTGGCTGGGTGGTATCCAAAGAAAAGGCCGGTGCCCTAAGGAGAAAGCAAAGACAAAGCAAAGCAAAGCAGTGCATCCTCCTGCACTGTAGTCACCGTATCTGGCACCATATGATTCATGGCTTCTCCACAAAGTCTACTTTACCAGGAGAGGTAAGTGTTTTACATGGACTGAGGATTCAAGCTAGTGAAGGTAGTGCAACTAAAGATGCTAACGAAAGCAGGCATCAAGAGTTGTTCAAAAGATAGGAACTAGATGGGATAAGCATGCACAAGTCAAGGGGGAGTATTCTCCATGAGGTGATTCATACAAAGATGTCTTTCACTATAATAAACTTTTTCAAATTTTAAGCACTCACTGGATATTTAATGGCACTTCTACTTTTAAAACTATCTAAAATACTTTGACCTTAAAGTTGGAATATTACTTTATGGCATGTGTCTGTACGGAGTCATTTATCTTTTGTTGCATCATACATGCTTTGCATTCTAGTACCATAAAAATTTAGGATGACATACTGCACTGAAAGAAAGATCTTCGCTAAGCTACATAGTGACTGTGTAATCAAAACCTTCTAACTGGAGATGTCTTGGTAGGCGATGTGAAGCTGTACGATGTGCACACATCATATGTGAGCCCTGGTTCCATTCTTCACCATCATAGAGAATTGGAAAAACAAAGAAGGAGTTGGGATAATGACTCTTTTAGGGACTCTTCTAAGCTGATGGATACCTACTTAGAATAACAATCCCTGACACGCATTCTTAGGGAAGTATGTGGCTGCATTTCCTTACTCTGTTGCCTAGAGGTCTGGCCCACCCCAGGCAGTGTCTGTCTCTTCCAAAGTTTCAGTCACCTTGTCTTCCATATTATCCTTGAGGCCCTAGCCTGGTTGACTGCCAGCTTGCTGCCTGTCTAGTTTCCCTATTTTGATTCCAATTGATTCAATTTTACTTAAGCAATGGTTCTTGTAATCTCATGGGTTGACCATAGTAACATCCCACCTCATGCCCACTTGAACGAGTTCCCACAGTTTTCATCTTAAACCTGCCTCATCACATGGTTTTGATCTGTAAAATCCTTAAAAAAGGCAGTTTCCCAGGTAACCCACTAGGATCCCTCTTCTATCCCCCTCTTGGACAGAAGCTTTCTTTCCCAATAAATATTCTATTCTAAAAAAAAAGAATAAGGAGGGGCCAGATAGCTCAGTGGTCTAGAGCCCCTGCTTAGGCAAGCTTAGGCAAGGCTCAGGGACTATGGTTTGATCCCCCATATCACATGCTGTGCCAACCCTGCCCCCAGGGTGAGCTGTGCCAGTCAGAAAGAAAGAAAGAAAGAAAGAAAGAAAGAAAGAAAGAAAGAAAGAAAGAAAGAAAGAAAGAAAGAAAGAAAGAAAAGCAGGAGAAGGAAGTAGAGAAGATGCGGGTAAAGGAGAGAAAAATGAAGGAGAAGAGATGGGATGTGGTTAAATTTACTTTGCTTTAATCCTGTTGTCCTAAGGTATTTTTTTCACATAATTCCACAGGAAAACACAAGCATCATATATATCCTTCTGCAGTTGGATGTATAAACTAATAAAACACTTTTACTATTGTTAAAATGATGAGAAAAGGTTTTTTCCTTAGTATTTTTACTTTAGCCATTGTTTTATTTTATTTTTTTGCAGATCTGGATTGAACTCAGTCGCTTAAGCTTGCCAGGCAAGTGCTTATTCTACTGAGCTGTCTCCCTGGGCCCATACTTAAGCCATAATAAAGTAATAGTGCATGTATCTGTCCACATGTGTTATTTTCATATAGTGTTTACAAATGAACCTCTTCTACAATGTGTAATCTTGTTTTCAAAATTACCTGCCTCAGAGTGTCCATTTTCAGATAGACTTAAAGACCTAAAGAGGTAGAACCCAGCTTGGAAAACACAAACAAATACAGCTGAAAATACTGGAACTCACTTTGAGATATTTGTGAAGCATTTTGACTAACACAACTTAATTTTAATAAATTACCAATAATAAGAAAATTGAACCATTGAACAGAATTTTTACACTAAATATGGTTGCTTCAAGGCCCAGGTGATTTCTTGAGTTTTTTCCATCTATTAACTTTTATTAAAAACAAATAAGAAGATATCACCATGGCTCCTACTTATAAATGAGAGATGACACAAAGATGCCGACAAAAGTCAGAAGGTTAGTGACTGGAGTGAAATTTGAATGTGAAGGGCTTGCTCTTGAAGATGATATTCTTAAACTCTCATTTTGTGCAGTCTTCCTAAATATTCATTGATAGTGAGTGTAGACTAAGAAGTAAGAGCAGTTTGGAAGCCTTTCCCGCCTCTTTTTCTTTCATCTAAATACTATATTTGTGGACATAAACATAAAAATTATTGACACATATTTGTCAATACCTGGTCTCTCTGCTTGACAGATAGGTGACACAATGTTGATGAGCTATTAAATATTATCTAAAGTGCTTACTAGTATCCAGGTTAGCAGTGGGCATAGTGGCAGAGCTCTTGCTTTGCACACACAAGGCACTGGATTCAACCCAAGCTGCACAGGAGAAAATAAAAAAAGCTTATTATTCTTTTGCCTTCTAACAAGCTCATTCTATGGAGAATTCATAAAGAAATTGTGAAATATATACATATTTAAAGAATATAAAATAGTGACAGAAAAAAATAGCATTAGAAATGACACACACAGTTTCACTAAACAAAGTGAATACGAATTGAGCAGCGGTTGCTGTATTACATAATGTTATCTTCACATTAGTTTATCCATACATGTAGAATGTTTTGGGTAATTATATTTCTGATCTCTGTTGGTCTTTTTAAAGGAACAGTTAATGCTTAAAGCTTTTCTTTTTATTCTTACTTTTTTTTTCTTTCTTTGGAATTTCTTCCAACAATTTTGTTATTGTGTATTTTTTTTTTTCTTTAAGAAAAAAATATATACAGTATTTTAGTACAGGGTCTCACTATGTAGAGCGGACCCATACTAATTCTCTTGTTTTCAGCCTCCTAGGTGCTAAGATTACAGGTGTGTGCTACCACACCCAGTCTCAATTGCCCTTTTAGCATGCTCCAGGGGCCGGGCCAGCACTGCAGGCCCGGGATCAAACCCCAACTTCTGCGCTAGGCCTAAGCAGGTGCTTTATTTATTTATTTTAAAGCTTAAAAACACCTTTTATTGTTAATATCATCTTTATCTTATTATCACTGCCTAGGGATATTTATCATCTGTCTGTGTCTATCTATCTATCTATCTATCTATCTATCAATCTATCTAACTATATATCTATCTATCTAACACCTGTTAAAACTTCCTTTAGAAATTGTTGAGAACTGTGATGTATCTGAGATTTTGGTCAATTTCAAGTTGTTACAGATTTGTGGATACTGTTATAATCACAGATTCCTAGGTCAAAGAAAACCTGGGGTGTTTTTTAGAGAAATAGAAGTACTCAGAGTGTCTGCATGTATTTGTTCCAGTTCCTGAGCCTCAATTCCAAAGCCACTGTGAAAAAATCAACATGGTATTGGTAACAAAATAGACCTGAGGATCAGTGGAATAGATTATAAGACGCAGAGGTATCTACAAAAACACTCAGCCATCTTATCTTCAACAAAGGGGCTACACAAGATCACTGGAAGAAAGATAGCCTCTTTAACAAATGGTGCTGGAAAACATGGCTTACTACATGCCGAAAACTAAAGCTTGACCCAGCTCTATCACCATGCACTAAGTTAAGGTCAAAATGGATGAAAGATCTAAACATTAAAACAGAAACACTCAATCTCCTGGAAGAGGAAGTAGGAGGAACTCTTGAAGACACAGGGGTAGGTAAAGAGTTCATGAACAAACATATATTTGCATGAGAAGCACTTGAAAGAATCAATAACTAGGATCAACTCTTCTTAAGGAGCTTCTGCATGTCAAAAGAAATTGTCAACAGAATGAAAAGACAACCCACAAACTTTGAAAAAATCCTAACTAATAAGCAATCAGACAGAGGACTACTGTCTAGAATATATAAAGAACTAAGATATAACAGGGTCCTCAAATTTAAAGACCCAATTCAGAAATGGGCATCTGAGATGAATACACACTTCTCAGAGGACAAAATTAAAGAAGCAAATAAATATATGAAAAATGCTCCACATCGCTAGCCATTCATGAAATGCAAATAAAAACAACACTGAGATACCATCTCACTCCAGAAAGAATGGCTATCATAAGGAAATCAACTAACAACAGATGTTGGAGAGGTTGTGGAGATAAGGGAACACTTCTCCACTGCTGGTGGGAATATAGACTGGTACAACCATTGTGGAGGTCAGTGTGGAGACTCCTCAAAAGAGTAGGACTAGAAATCCCATTCAAGCTGGCTTTCCCCCTACCTGGAATTTTCCCAAAGGATCTGGAAACATTGTATCAAGCAGGTGCTTTAGTCCACAGAGCTATTTGGCTGGCCCCAAGAAATTATATTTTTGAAGATCTCCATTATTTTACCTATTTTTGAGGACTGGGTAAAGTTCTGAATTCTTATAAAGTTTTTCTCTGCCTTTCTAGATTAGTGAGACAGCTGAGACAGTGCTGTGGAGGAGGAGTGACTGAGGTAAGTTGCCACTCTTCAGTTTGGTTGTAGAAATAGGACAGCAAAGGTGTATATATAGGGACAACTTTTATTTTCATGGACATCAAAGTTTCTAAATAAATATACTATAGAAACAAAGTATATGAAGCTACAGTGGATGATGTGAAAGATAAAATAAAATGGATAGTGAATATTTCTGGTACTACAGATGATTTAAAAAAATTTTCTTAGGAAAATATCTTTATTTTGTGTACCAGTTACTACAACAATGATTAGGATTACAGTGAAATCATGTCAATAGAACTTTAAGGCTAAATAAATGAGGTAAATATAGATATACTGTTCCAAATGTTACTTGATACATTTCACACACACACACACACACACACACACACACACACATGTGGCTTAGATATGTGTTCAATTAGTGAACCTTATATGCTTTTAAACAACCTGTTCATAAATAAAATCTTATTAGTTTTGATGGTGCATACCTAGAATACCAGCAGTCAGGAGGCAGAATTAGGAGAATTTTGATGAGTTAGAGTTCAGCCTGGGCTACTTAAGTGAGCTCAAGGCCAGTCTACAGAATATAGTAAGACACTGTCTGGGAAAAAAGAAAGAAGAAAGAAAGAACGAAGGAAGGAAGGAAGGAAGGAAGGAAGGAAGGAAGGAAGGAAGGAAGGAAGGAAGGAAGGAAGGAAGGAAGGAAAGAAAGAAGGAAGGAAGGAAAGAACACACACACTTAGGCAGGATAGCGAAGTATGATCTCATTATGGTTGATAGACTGTCTAACTTCAGCCAAGTTTCTTCTCTAGGCCTTGTTCCCAGTTTACATCTAGGCTTAGCCTTTTTCTACATTTTGATTCTTTTTGGAGCTTCATAAATTATTCCTGTTAATAAACATCTCTATTTTTAGTCAGTATTACAAATTAGTGAAATATTCTATCAAGTGTCTTAGATGTGAAAGCTTGAACTAGGGATAGGAAAATATTTTTAAATTGCTGCTTTGTTAATATGCTTTCTATTTCATTCCTGAAAGACTAAATACACTTGTTACTCCTAGTTTACCCATGTGTCAGTTGTTTCCACTAGATCAAAGATCCTCCTACTGAGCCACGATGTCTTCATATACCATGTAACATCATGAATCGCTGGCCTGTGCTTTCTGAGATTTCCAGCCGTGGTCAGCTGCTTCCATTGCTTAGGTGAGCAAGAACAGCACGGTGAAGCAGACAATCAGCAAAACCGCTCACTCTACAGCAAAAGCCTAGGAGCAGAGGAAGAGCCAGGAGCAGAGTCGTGTACTTCTAGGACCACGCACCCCACACCTCAGGAGAATGTCCCTCACATACGTTCTATTCCCTTGGTAGGAGTCTGCAGAGCCAAGCCGACAATGCAGAGTGGTACTCAAAATGTATGTGGACTTTTTAAATGACCTGAGCAGGGGCACTCAGATGTTCTTCCAGCTCGAGTGACCTTCCACTTTTCTTCTTTTCCTAACAGAACTTTGCCTAGATACATTTTTCAAATATTAGAATTTAGAAACAAAGCAATATGAAACAAAATAATATTGCCAGCCATTATTGAGAAAGCTTATGTTGTTTTTTTAAATAGGTTCTTGGGTTTTGTATAAGTTTTCTTGAAATTAATTTTACTGAGAAACAAATAGCAATGAGACAGTTTCAAAACTGATTAGTAGGACAGTTTCAATAAATACTTTGCATATGGTTGTCTGTTAGTGGTTATGCTTACATACGCTTTTTAAGAGGCACAAAGACAATGGAGATCTGAAAGTTAAATTAAATGGCTTGCCATTTTATTTGGAAAATAATTTGTAATTTATTAATACAAAAATAATTTATTCTTGTATATAGCTTGGTACTTAGCACTTGCTGGAGAATGACCTTGATCATTTGCCTTTATAATGTGTTTTTCTATCTGTCTTTTGGGCTTGTCAGCATCTCATTGTTTTATTCAGTTTTGTATTACATTTATCATATGATGAATTATCCCTTAACATAAAGTGAACAAAATCAGAAATAAACATATAATTTAAACTAAAAAAATGATTACTAAAATGAAAGAATATAAAATAAATGAACAAGTATATGTTACCTTGTTTTCAGGTTATTTATAATACACTATCCAATATATATATAATATATATATAATATATATATATATATAATATATATATATATATATATATATATATATTATATATATATATATAGCATATGTTTTATCTTTTGGAGAAACTTAAGTTTAGGTCTATCAGATTAGAGGAAATGGATTTTATCTGCACTTCACAAGCAGCCAAACTCTTCAGGGAAACGTTTTCTCAAAGGATTGCAAATATGTTATTTTCATTAGGTTCTTTAAATAGATTTTTACTTTTAGAATTAACAAATGTAAGCTTTTTAAAAATATGACTTACAGGGCTGACCAGATAGTTCAGTAGACTAAAGCATCTGCTTATGTAGAGCACAACGGCTGGGGTTCGATCCATGGCATGCTATGCCAGCCCTGCATCCCAAAGAGTGCTGAGACTGAAATTGAGACTGGGTTTGGTGAACCACAGCCATAATTCCAGTGCTTGGGAAGCTGAAAACAAGAGACCCACTAGGAGTCCGATCTACATTGTGAGGCCCTGTAGACCCTGTACTAAAAGTATAATTACATATAACTTTGGAACAGACTATGTTGTTCTTTTCCCAGATACTTGCTTTGTTAATTATCAATTTTACAGTTTTACTCAATTTAGTATAATATATATATATATATTATACTATATATATATATATATTATACTAAATATATATGTTTAGTATAATATAATCAGGGACAAGAACTCATGCAATGTATAATGAAATGGATAAATAATATACTTTGTAGCTAAAGTCCTACAAAACTCCTCAGAACAGGTAACTATTTACACCAGGAAAGAAAAGGAACTTCATTAGTTAAAGGAGGCATTATTTTAGGTCTTAAAATGTTATTTTTTTATTATAAGGCTCTGTTATAAAATATTAAATTACTTCAAAGATATTTTCATTCATTAAGGTAAATAATTCCAGTTTCCGGTAAAATAATTCTAAACTGCCTTTGCAAGGGAGATGCATTTTTGCGCTTCCTAAATTTCTCCACTATGTGCTGTCTGCTCCAGCCTATAGAAAACCTTACAGAGAGCCACAACACAGTGAGGAGGCGCCTTCAACCAAAAGTAATCTTGTTTTATTGCGTTCAAAAGACTACTTTTAATGCAACTTTGTTTTTGGAATCAGTTCCAACAAATGCAATTTTCTTCAGGGCTATTGTTCAGAATGATGAAACCCCATATACACACAGCTGGCCACCTGAAAAGAGAATCCTGGAGAATGTGAAGAGACTCCCACAGAAGCAACTTTTGATAAATAGAGCCTTTTATCATCTTCTCTATACTCCTACCAGAATGAAAGGGCAAAATATCACTGAAAATTTGTAGAGCAGTCACATATTCATTGCAAACCACTACCAGAGATGCTTAACAGAACACTATATCCTACCAACTTGTGATTGCAAACAAGTCAAAGGCTTATATTATGAACAATATCACCAGAAAACAGTAAACTCCATGATATAAATGTCAGCTTGACATGATATATTAGTGTGCCACCCCCAAATATTATTCTTTAGATGTTGTGGCAGGGAATGTTCACTTCAGCAAAATATATTGGGACTTCTGACCTTTTGAATTTAACATATCACAGGGGACACTACCCAGTAACTGGGGAAAAAAAAATTAACAAATTCAGGGATTAGAAACTCCAATACTAAAAAAGCATTAAATAAATGAAATTACCCAGGGTTTTGGTGAGTTACAAGTTTTGGAGGCGCTGTGTGAGAACTGTAGCATAACTCATTATAGCTTTGGGCCCTAATAAGTTATGAGACACTCGCATGTATGAGATAAACCCCATAACTTACTGAAGTCTATATCATCCCTTCATTATATCTAGGGACATGTGAAATAGCTGAAATTCAGCTCAAAACCCTGAAGTTCAGTAATAAAAGTGAATAGATCAGCACATCTATTGATTTTGCTGTCTTCTTTGTGCTTTTTGTTATCCTCCTTCCATTTAACATCTGAAAGATTCTAGCATTTTTCTTCTGAGCTTCTTCTCTGTTGGCATTTTAGGTATGCTAGCAAACATCAAAATAAACTAGGTTTCTGTTTTGCCCTCCTCTCAAGAGTGATTATATTAGTCAGTCAAAAGTCCTATGTACTTTCTTCTAATAATAAACAAAATGTATTGCTTTATTTCAAAATCAGAAGCACAGACACAAATTCAAAGCCTATACTCAGCATCCTAAGATATTGTGCAAAGACAAATATAAAAAATAATGTGGCATATTTTAATAAGGGTATAAAAGGCTGAGTTTATTTGATCGAAGAGGAACATAGGAAATACGATAGTAGAAGTCATTCATGAAAGGATTAAGTGTGTATATCATTATACACCCAAACTTTAAGAATATCGGAATGATTGTAGAATATACTTCTAGAGTTCAGTGTAGGAAAAGATACCTAGGTGATTGCTTCTGTTACATTATTACAACAAAAGTATCCCAGTTTAAGAATCATAATGATCATCCACGTGATATTCAAATTTATAAAAATTGTCATAATTTATGTTTGGATTCAAGAACACAAAGTGTAGATTATTCAAACTTACAAATTTCATCATCTAAGAAAATTTAAATGAAATGCATGCCCTTTTCAACAAATCCTTGCACAGTGCTCAACAATATTAACAGAGGCAGCGGCAGAATAAACATTTAATGTTAATCTGAGAGTAGGAGTCCCGTGGGTACAGATACTATCACTAGCTAACTTCTATAAGAATGGGATTTCAGTCTATTGTTTCTTGGAGACGAATCACATCAAGGCTTAAAAACTGCAATACTAAATTTTTAATCTAGGGGCCGTAAACATTCTAGCTAAAAATAACCCAGAATTTGTTGATAAAATTTTTGAATTAGACTGCAATCGGTACCTGCGTAAAATATACATACATCTATGAAAATATGAGGTATAAAAGTTAAAGAACTTTGCCTAATACTTTTTTCAGAATATTTTATGATAAAGGACTTTGAACCAAATTTATATAAACACACACACACACACACACACACACACACACACACACACACACACACTTTTTTACTCCTTTTGGAGAAAAATGGTGATTTCCAAATAGGATCTATTATCCTTATTTTCTCCTGTGAATTAACTTTTACACTAGGGGCAACATCAAGAGCTTTTGTCAGTCTGAGAGCACAAGAGCTGCTTATTCTTTCAAAGTAGGATCCTAGTAACCTCAAAGATCATGAGATTTGATGTTGAACAGAGACTTTCTAAAGGAATGTTATGATTTGTGTTTAGTTGTCCTCCAAAAGCCTCATGAAGACATGGGGCAAACTTCTAGAGTTTGTGATTAACTCACGATCCACTGGGATTATGGGGCTGAGTGCTTCTGGGATTACGGGTGTGAGTCTACACCCCTCCTGCGGTGGAGAGTCTGAATGCAGCGTAAGGGACACAGACTCGCTCTCTGCAGCCACTGTTGCCGCTACTCCTCCCGTCTGCTCTTGCTATTTGCTGCCTTCTGCCACCATGAACTGCTGCCCTCTGCCATGTGCCAATCTGCCTTGGAGCCAGCTGAGTATGACTGAAACTTCCATTAACTGTGAGCTAAATAAACCTTTCCTTCCTTCATTTTGGGTGTCAGGTATTTGTCCCAAGAATAAGAGAAGAGTAATTGAGACAAGGAGCAATCATTTATAACATAGTTATTATAACAGACCATTTTTTATCAATACTGAGATGGGGCTAAGGATTAGGCAAGGTTAAGATCAATGAGCAATGTGTCACAAAACAGAAGCAAAGAGTTCTTGGGTGTCATTGAATATTGGAATGGATATTGATGATAGTTAGGTGTTGCATCCTTCCAAAAGCTAAAAGGAAATTATTCTCAACACTTTTGCCATACAGAAATTATAAAGTGTTTAACATGATTAAATATTGTAAAATGAATGCATGCATGGAGTTATCATATTAACCCATTAGAACACATGTTTTGTTTTATCTTAAGATCCACTTAAATGAGAGAAAAATAAAGATGGATAAAATTGCAAAAATAGTTACTCGTCATATACTAGGGATAAATTATCTATGATAATGCTTGGACAGATTTACATGTAATAATGATTGTTTAAAAGGCCACACGTATATTTTTCTTGACCATTAATCTCTTCTACTTATGCCAATCTGTGAAAATATGATGGAGAATAATATAGATACATGTGCTATTGTCAGGATAAACAAACACTCCGGTTTACATTGAGTATTCTCAGGTTAACTTTATTCCCTGTTATTAACTACATCCCTTTTACTTTCTCACATGTCCTAGTTTGACTATAAACTATGTAATCCTGCAGATTTGTAAATCAGTATGGTACTGAAGTGGCACACAATGCAGCTCTCCACTCACTTTCAAGTCACTACTTTCAGCACTCATATATTTTGGTTGTTAATTAATATTTCATCTTTGTGAGACAAGCAAAAAATTCAGTACAAATTCAGTACAAAATTCAGTACAAATTGTCATTTGTGGAGTATTTCATTAGTTCTACCATGATAAAGATAGTGTTATGGAATTTCAAAATGCAAGTTTAACTGTAAGGCAGGTCATTAAAACTCTTAATAAAATAGCAAAACTCTCCCTACTCAAGGTAAGACTGACTACCATTATCATTTGTACTCACTAAACTTCTGTTCTTAGAAATTTTTATGTGCTATTTCACATACTGCAGGACCTCATCTAACTGAAATTCTGCTGTTTATTAATAACAACAGCTAAAAATAATAAGATCTCATAACAAAATCTATTTTGAATCTTTGCAAGTTTTGAACTCTTTTTGTATTTATCTCTGCCATGAAACATACTATATTGTATACTTTAGTAATACAAGCTATTTACATATAATAAATCACATATAAATGAAAGGGGAATTTTGATCACATAAAACATAATAAAATAATATTCACATATTGCAACACACTTGAAGAAATGTTTCCCTTTTTCATTGAGTATTTTATTTTGCTAACAGGTCACATGGTGGTTGAGGGACTCAGACTATTGTAGTAAAAAGTCTATTACTAAGAGTTAATTGGGTTGTATAATATTTCTTTATTTTCATTGAGTTTTTCTTACTACTGTGACTGTTCATTGCAGTATTTGTCCTCAGTGTGCACAGCACAATTACTGACAATGCAAGAACGCCATTCCTTCATTTCAGACATTCTACTAGTTTCCAGTCCTCTTGAATTCTGAAGACCAATTGAAGTTAGCACCTGGCTAACTGGTAGTATGCTAATCCTGTACATTATTTTGTGGGTACCACCGCATTGTCCATAGGATGATTCCATTCCTAAACAAACTGATCTACTTTTAATCATGTGTTCTGATGTATTATTATTTAGGGATGTGGAACTTCTTACACTTGGAAGTCTGTCTGTCCTTGCAAAAACTTTTTTAATGCATTAAGTACAGAGTCTGCAGGACCTAGAGAGTCGCACAAAATAGATCAGACTCCTAGTGATCTTCCTGTTTTCTACCTCTTAAACGCTGGGATTACAGGTGCACGCCACCACACCCAGTCTCAACTGCTGGCTCCGTGTACCCTAGGGGCGGGGCCTTCATGGCAGGCCCAGGATCGAACCTCAGCTGCTGCACTCTGCCTAAGCAGGCACTTTAATGCACTAAGATATCTGGCAAGCCCGCAACTTGTTCTTCATGTAATTATTTTTAACATTAAATCAAATATCAGTACCTTAGAAAAGCTTCCAGAAGTTTCCACACCCACACCAAAATATTGTTTTCATTGTTTTCAACGAGCACCTTCATATATCTTACTCCTCTTGTGTATAGGTATGCACACGTGTGTGCTTCCTCATTTTGATAGTTTCGTCCCAAGCAGTGTTTTATTTGGAAAGAACCTAAGGCACACAACTTTGTATCTCCATCTTCTAACACAAAGCAGAAAATAGTAGTAGAAACTCAGATAATAATTATTCATTAACAAGTGAATTAAAATATTACTGTAATTAGAAATGATACAGGACTAAAGACATCCACCCATTCATTCTTTTCTCTGTTCCATCTTTGTACCTTTATTGTCCAGAAAAATAACACGAAAATTCCTTTAGAAATTATACAGTACGATATTCTATCTTCCACCTTATCTATGGCTATGGACGACAACTTCTTTGAATAACTCACTATTGTTGTGGGATGCTGGACTGTGTTGGATGGCGTTGTTCAAGCACCTAAGTTAGTTGAATGACAATGGAGTGCCGATCATTGGTAGGTATAGACAAAGGAAGGGGTATAGAAAGGAAGAATCATGATGTGTGTGTATGGACAGTACAGTTGGGATAGATAACGCCGTGCTTCTACATAATCCTATGAGAGGCAAGATTTGCACTAATGGTGGTTGGACAGGATATTATGTCGGCTTCTAGTACTATGGACAACTACTAGGAAAATAACAAGATAGAAAGTATTAATTATTGAATCTTTGATGTAATCCAGGTATAAAAAAGAAGATACACAAACAGCTGCACTCTCTTTATTTAATGATAAGAGACATACAGTATAATAATGTTGTAAGTATAATATGTATGCACCTTATATGTTACCAAAACATTATGAAAATAGTTTGCAATGTATTAATTTATCAAATCCATCTTGTCAAGGTATCTTAAAACTGACTCATTGATATTTGTACTTCAATAAAACAAAATTAAAAAATAAAAAAATTAAATTAAATTTTAAAAAAGATAATACATAACCTAGAATTTTATTTTTTTCATTTCAAATCTGAGTAGAAAGCATGGAAATAATACCACTCAAGTAAAAATTTCAACTGGCCAAAACATACAAGAATTGATCAATATTTATGGAGAATATTTAAATTTTAATAAAATATATTCTGCTCAAGGATGCATTGCAATTAATCTACTTCAGTATGCTCCCTCTAGTTTCAAATAAACTTAGGCCATCATCCTGTCACTTTCTAAATCAGCTCTAGAAGCCCCCTTTAGTAAGTGTTTTCCTAAAGTTTTACAAAAAATATGATGTCAGTCATCACGGAGTGCTACCCAGTGATAAAGGCAGTCTAGCAAAAACACTACCGTGGGTCCTCACCCACCGCGTTCACTAGGTGTGGCACCACAGAACTCACAACTCTGACCCAAAGTCAAAGTGACCATGAAATATAAACACTGTGTGTGCTGACTGAGGACACCAGCATTGTCGTGGCAGTGAAACTAAAGTCATTTCCATAAATACTTTTAGAACTGCTTCAGAAAGATGAAGAGCAGTGGAATAAATATGCCAGAAATAAGAGGAAATCTTTTACAGGAATTTTAGCTGTATTGTATTTATTTTCTTTTATTTAGTTACAGGTCTCACTACGCAAGTCAGCCCAGCAGACTATGCGCCTGTTTAGGTAAGTGCAAGAACGAGGGGTTCATACCCTGCACCACATACTGCACTTGCTCTGTCCCCAGACTTGTTGAGCAGACTACTGAGACTGGGTGTAGTGGCCTGCGCCTGTAATCGCAGCATTGGGGAGACTGGAGAAAGAGGATCACTATGAGTCAGAGCTGTGTAGTGAGACTGTGCACCAAAATACATAAAATAAAATTTTATTTTTAAAGGATATTTATATTATTATTATTATTAATTATTTCTATATTTTAGGGAAGGCTCAACAGGGTGTTCAGGGTCTCATTACTAGATCAGACTTGTAGTGATTCTCCTGTTCACAGCCTCCCAAGAGCTGGGATTGCAGGCATACAATTTGAGACCTGCCATGCCGGTCTCAAATGCCCTCTCAGTGTGCCCTGGGGGTGGGGCTGGCATGGCAGGCCCTGGGATCAAACATCTGGCTCCTGCGCCTGCTTACAGGCAAAAACAAAATTTTTTAAAAATTTGAAAAATTAAGCATAAGCAATCATTTTCAATCATTTATTGGATTTCTCATTATAAAGTTTTAAAGAAATTTAATGATGTGTTTATTGACTACTTACCGTGTATGCTGTACGTTTTCATAACTATTAGTGTATTTGATAGTCATGAAAATTCTTAAAGTTACAACAATTTCAAAATAAGATTAAGTGTATGCTCTTAGACTATGCCTTATACTCGTTCTAAAGTTTCAGACTATAATCTATTAAGGAATTAAGTGCTTTGCAGGTGTCACATTGTCTAGCCTTCACAGTGCTATCCTGAGAACGACTATTTCTGCTATTGAACATATAAAAAAAATTTGCCTAAGGCCAGTCACTTTAAATGGTTAAATTTGGTTTTCTTTTCATATGGATTTGTTTTGTTTCTATCTGTGACATGTTTTTATTTGCTTACAGTGACATTTCTTCCTTTTTTTTTTTTTTTTTTTTGGTGAAACCAGGAATTGGCCTCAGACCCTTGCACTTACCAGGAAAGCACTTATTCCACTAAGTCATCTCCCTGGCCTCAATATTTTCCTAGTTGTACTTCACATTTGGGTAGTTTTAAATTCTAATTTGACAACTTGCAAAATTCTGTCTATGACTCACATGTCATGAAACACACTAAGTTATCTGGAAATAAAATAAGAAAGTGAATCTAATTACAAGATAGAACTGATAAACTAACAATTGGTTTTTTGTTCTAATCTCTATAGAACTTAGAGAAACAAACTAATTATCAGTATCAATCCTGAATAGAGCCGGGCGTGGTGGGGCATGCCTGTAATCCCAGCACTAGGGAGGCTGAGGCAGGAGGATTGTTGTGAGTTGGAGACCAGCCTGAGCTACAAAGTGAGCTTAAGGCCAGCCTGAACTGCACAGTGAGACCCTGTCTCAAAAAAGACAAAAAAAAAAAAAAAAAATCCTGAATAATAGGATCAGATAAATTAAAGAAAATATAAAAGTGGGAATTCATTAGTGTATGTTTTTGAAGAAAAAGTAGTAATTTTGTTAAACTACCAGCTACACTGCTTTTTTCTATGCTGATCAATTCCTGAGAGCACAAATTTCTGTATCCAGAAAGATGCAGATGAGGAAGAGCAGCATGCATAAAGGCACGCAGCCCTCAGCCGCACAGGCAGCTCGGAATTGTCTTGGCGTCCCCCCTCTGCAGCAAGTGTGGAATGCTTAATCTTTGTTTTTCTTTTACCTCAGATGTTATAGCCTCCCAGTTATTTCTTATTCACTTAAATTAGAAGTATTGATGCAGGGCCTCCATGACAGTAAAATGGATGGGTTACAATATTGGTAAGAAAAATATCTGGACATTATGATAAATGATTTTATAATTCTTCAGTTAAAAGAAATAATTCTTTTAATTCCCTCTGGTTGTTCAGATTTAGGTGGAAACCACTGTCAGTTCTTCACTCTGCAGCATCTCCTCCAGCCCACTGATTGCCACACGTCAACTTCTTTCTTAATGTCCCCCAAGGAAGACTGCTAAGCGGCTCACTTTCTTGAAAGTTCATTTATAGTGCAATTAATTCAACAAGTTAAAAATCACGATTAGCTATTGGAAATGACAGTGCTTGCTATAGCTGCATAAAACATACACTGAGAATAAACCAAGCATTTTCATATTGACAATGGGTAAAAAATAAGTTTTTTTCAAGGAAAGTACAAAGAAATAATATCATACATTGTTGATAGATGTGTGTAATAAAATATGTCAACATGTTGAACGCGGCCTTATACAATGTTTTCAACCCTGGGTGTGAGAAATACATGTAAAAGATCATATATTTGTTCACCTCACTCTCCACCAATCCCATTTTATGCATTAGGTGATCCTTAGAAAGTTTTTGGTAATTTGCTTATTTATTGATATTTAAGTTTATCACCTTCGGAAAGGCTAGGAACGCTGCCGCTCACTTGGCTGTCTGGAGATGGCCCATAATGCATGGCAAAAGGATCTCAGTAGCAAGCTTCCTTCTCTTCATGGCGTGGGGTAGAACTCTACTTTGAAAACTGCACTTTTTTTTAACTTTCTGAGATATTTAAATCTCCAGGATTTGACTCAGTTTTGTTTCTTTTGTATTAAGTTACTGAAATTAATATAATGTCAAAAGCCTAAAACAACAGTAGACTTTCAATCCTGTAATTTATTAGAATTTCCTAGTTTCTTTAAATATTTACAATAAATCTATGTGAATATTTTACTTATTTACACAATAACTTAGAAAATACGCACAACTGGTTGCAATTGCAATGATTTTTTCAAACAATTGCCCAAAATATTAAAAGAAAATCATGAGAATTCTCTTCTCTACAGCATTAGTAAATTTGATCCATTCTTGCTGAATAACTCCAGAGTTTCTTAATTTAGGACATGTTGGTTTCTCTTAAATGGTTAATAAAACTGTTGACATAATTAAGCATGGAAAATAATGTGTTTCACTTACAGACAGGGCTTTTTTTTCCACCATAAGGCTCTGAAAAATATATTTTACTATATTTAACCTATGGTGAGGAAAACCTAAGATCAATTTCAATAATAATGTGGTCTGAAAAATGTCATGTGTGTTATGAAAATGTTTTTATGTACAATTGTTATGGTGCACACTTTTAAAATATTAACTTTGTGATATAACAAGTGTTCTAATGAAGTTATTATTGGAACTACTAACATTGTTTCTCCATTGATGTACTTTTTTAATTTTTTTTTTTTGGTGGAACCAGGTATTGAACTCAAGCCCTTGCATTTGCCACGGAAGCACTTATTTCACTGAGCCATCTCCCCAGCCCTTCTTTTTTAATATTTTATACAGAACATTTCACATAGAATCTTTATAACTGAAGTTTATTATTGCCTTTATTATTATGAATTTATGGTAATAATTATTCTACCCTAATTTGTGACTTGTGAGCTATTAAACTAGATTTCTCATTATTTTCAAAGTACATAAAATAAAATGTAAGTATATGATAAGTATTTTATATTTTATTTATTTATTTATTTGGTACCAGGGATTGAACTCAGGACTTTGAACTTGCCATTTAGGTGCTTATGTTGCTGAGCTATATCATTGGCCCTTCATGAATACTTTAAAAAGAAACTTTACCTAAGAATTTGTTTTCTTTATATGGATGATTAATATGAAATATGAATTTTCGTTTGTATTCATTCCATTATTCAATATGAAAAATTATACCTACAACTCATAATAATGTATATGACTCTTCCAGTTTCTTCTGTAGCATTTGGCTTGCATTTCTGTGAGATATTTTTGTGCTAGGAACTGTATGAAGCCCTTCAGATTGAGCAATACCTTTGTCCTTGATTGCATGTAAAATTTTTTTGTTTTGAGACAAGACTAGATTTGGGCTTTTTTCTTCCTGTTTCAGCTTCTAAGAATGCTGGAATTTCTAGGCTTCACCTTTGTGACTGGCTTATTTTGCAGATTTTGGCATACATTTATTCCATGCACTTTATTTCTAAGGACATAAGGCAATGTAATTATTACCTGACTACTCTTCTATGAAGGCACGTGAGATTTAAGATGAGATTTAAGGTTTTTCTTCTATCGTGGCTCTTATATTTTATGTGATGATTTTTTACAAACTCCTTTTCTTATTGGTTTTAATTTCCGTGCCTCAGATAAAATCATAGCACTGATTCAAACCTTTAAAATTAAGGTCTCAAGAGCATTTGATACAGAGGTCACGTTGGCTGAGATTCAGGGTTATCTAGCTGGATGACTTTGGAGAAGTCATCTTAGCAATGTGTTGGCAATTTCTTCCAGGGTAAAAATCATCTCTTTGAGGAATGTCTTCAAGATTTATAGCTCTATTTCAATATAAAAGACAAAACCCTAAATGTGTCTTCCTGTGCACCTTTGTAACACACACATACCACCTATAACACCTCCAAATAACTATTGTCATCAAACCAACAGTTACTGAGCATCTGATTCATATTAGATTCTGTGCAACACAGTGACAATAGCAGATAATAATCAATTTCTACCTTCAGGAATTGAGTTCACTGAACAATTAATATGTGCTAAGGACAGAAATAACCATCTAAAAATAATATGACAAATTCTGTAAGGCAAATAGAATAGGAACAGCATTATAATAAGTAATGCACTATGGGACATGCTAAGAAAAGCAGATAACTATGAAAAGCTCCATGAATCTTTACAAGAAGGTGATATTTTAGATCTAACATCATCAGCAATATGAATCTCACTGGATGAGATCGTGTACATAATGTTTATCTTTGCTGTCCAAAAAGTTTCAACAACCAGTTAATCAAACATTTATTGTACACTCACCATTTGAAAAATGAGGTCAGACCTAAAAGTATGTCCAAAAACAATTTAAAATTCCACATATATGTAGCTTATGGCAAGTCCTTTGGGAATTTAAGGAGGGGAAAGTTCATCATAAAGGAATACCAAGAAGAATAATTCAATGTAGAAGATAATATATGAATCTGGATTTGGAGAAATAAAATTGAATGTTTTAAATCATGTACAACACTTTAGAATTAAATATGTTTATATTGCCTCCCTATTGCACAGAAGATAAAGCAATGGATTTCAGTGAAGAGCCATCAAAACACAACTTGGATGTACAAAAGATACCTGTGGTGGAAGGGCTTTATAAGCTGTCGGACCTTTCATGGGAATAGCAGCTACTTAAAGCTTTCCAGCCGCAGGTTGGTGGGGATCCTGTGTATCTTTCCAGAGCAAAGTTCTGTGAAAAGCACACTTGCTGTCCTGCCTATTTGAACACTTGGGTTTCTATTTGCATGGCTTTTTATTTTTAAGTATTCTCCTTGAGGTATTTCTTTTCTTCTCTGTGCTCTTAGCAACTCTGAGAATAAAGCAACTTATTTTTTTTTAATGAGGCAGTTTCCTGAGAATAATTTTCATTTCAACTCTTCAGCATATCAGGCAATGTGTAGGTCCATGTGTTGCTTCTCCAAAGATTCTTTCTCTGTGGTACATAATAATTTCTTTGACATATTAGTAGTTTTGTCCACATGAGTGGGCTTCAAGCATTGTGATTAAGTGGGGTTCACTTTACACAATTATGCAACTAATTGGAGTTGTACAAATTTACATTTATACCTGATTTCTGGCTTCATCCTATTTACATGGATACTCCACGTCTTTTTGGTTCAGCTTTCCTCTTTGATAATAACTTTACTGTAAGAATGTGACATTTTCTTGCAGAACTTTCTTGCTCTGAATAGTTGTTGCTTTTTCATAATATATAAGGTGCTTATCTTTATCAAGTGTCCTAGCAATTACTTTAGTATATTCATGGTGATTTTCTGCTTTGTGTTTAAGTGTCTGTTTCTTTCTTCTGTTAATGTACCTTTTCTTCTCGTCAGAGATTTACATTGTGTCTTGTCTTTCATTCTCTCTCTCTCTTTTTAATGTATTTGGTAAGGGGCCTCACTACATAGCTCAGACTCTCATTTTCAGTCTTCCTAGTGCTGGCATGCTCCATCATGCTGGGTCTAGTTGGCATGTAGTGCCAGGGATCAAATCCCGGTCCCTGTACTTGCCTAAGGAGGCATTTGGTCCATTGATCTGTATCATTGAGCCTTTGTCTTTCATTTCAATGAAGTTCCTAGACACATGCATTAGTATAAGGAATGCATGGAAACATGCCCTATTTTCACTTTCTTATTCTGTGAGAAGATCCAAAGCTTGATCCTTCCTCCTTAACACATTGCAAGTTTTCTTAAGCAGCATTTATAAAAGAATCACTGTGAGAAAGGGCTGCTAAGGACTGCAAAACCAAAACCAAATAACATCATTGCATTTGTTTTTCTTTTAAGGGTGGAACATTTGATAAATAAATCCTTGGTTTGGAATTTAGAAAAGATTACATGTAACTATAAGTATATTGAGAGCAACAAAACATCACAACATAACATGTAAGTTAAAGTTTCCAAAGGCATGTTTTTATTCCATAAATGATGTTTTACTGGCACAGAATAATAAAAGCTAACAGTTTTATGGAAAAAAGATAGCAGACTTCTCAAATAGAAGTTATCTCAAAACTGTTTATCTGATGTATGCTTTACAAGTTAAATATAAATACAACATAGACATAACCTGGTAGTGTTGAATATAAGCTTTTATATGCTGCCTTTTAAAAATATGGAAACCATCCATCCATATCATTATTACAAGGACAATAAAGATATGTGTAGATTGTTATAGAGTCCTTCGAATACAATGTAGAAATCATATAGAATTTGTGTGATCAATTATAAAATAATCTATTCAATAGATTCACTTATTTCTTTATTTCTTTGGGAAGTCTAGAAATTGGAAAATTATTCCTACTGTGGAAAATTTGTAATAAGGATAATGTCAGTAAGAATACAAAGGGGAATTTCTTTGTTATGGAGATTTTTATTCTTCTGTTACAGATGATGGCATCATTCTATAAATACTGACTGTAATTCATGCAGGTATAGCCACTCAACTTTGGTTTTCTAAGTAGAGAATGTGTGTGTGTGTGTGTGTGTGCGCGCGCGTGTGCGTGCACACATGCATGTGTGTGTTTGTGGCAGAGAGAGACAGACAGACAGAAACAGAGAGGCAGACAGAGAGATTAAAACTGAAATACAGTTGGCACGCAGTCTTCCAACTCTCTTTATTTGTCTTTGTGATGCCATGTGCAAAAGCAGCAAATGACTGCAAATCACTACAGCAGATTAAAAAAAAATTACCCAGCTGCACCTACACATTAACTGTTATCTGCTAACCCATGGAATATATGAGAAACATAAAAATCAAAACCAAAATTACAACAGTAATAAGCACTTTGCAGAGACTTCACATACCTAAGTCAAATGGAGGTTCTAACACAGGCACCGATAGAGGCCAATTACACAAAGCCATTTTGAAAGGCTGTTTTTCACCATGTTTCTTCAATTCTTCAGAGTCTGCGGTGATGACCAACATCAGATACTATTAAGAAGTCTTCAAGCGTGTAAAATAATATGATTTCACAATGATTACATATTCACTCTACAGCTGGCTGAGTTTTTACATCTCCATTTGTCATTGACGATTGTGTCCAATTAAATGATTAGCTTTTAAAAACTGCTGCACATTATGAGAGTGAACTTGTGTTCCACTGCACTGAGTGATGCAGAAACAAACTCATTACAGCATGTAATTCACCCATATTAAATAACAAACAGATGGCTGCTGTAAATGAGAGCTCCTTTTTCTCTTCAAAAGTGCCAGGAAAAAGGTGTTTTTATTTATCTTTGTTTCCAGCTTCTTTCTGTTTTCTTGACAAGTGGGCAGCTGGTTGCTGAGGTTTTCAATTGGTGCAGAAGAATGAAAAGCCTGTTTCCATTAATTTCCCCATAAAATAAGTCTTTGAATCATTTCTGTTATAAATGCAAGTGCAGTAGCAAGCTGCTGCTTGATTAATTCACTTATTATGAAGATTTCATCTTTTATAAGAGGGCCTGCAGGTAATTTATCTTGTTTAGTAAGATTAGAAAAATGTAATTATCTTGATACCTTTGGACCCCTCTCATTTTAATTGTGTTCCCATAAATTTCAAACATAAAGATGGGAATTTTTTTGTGCACAAATGGTCCAACATGTGGTCAAAAAATGTGCTGTAATATATGCATAAAAATTGTATCAAGTAAAATATATTAAGACTGTACTAATATCAGAATGCATAAAAATAAAACTGGCACATGATTGCAGTACTGTGTACAAACAAATATCTGCATTTCTAGCTCTCTAGTCACCTAACAGCTGGGATGAGGTAGAGGGATTTGAGACGTGTTAGAAAACACTTTTTTATCATGCATAAATGACACTAGGGAAATGAAGAAATCTGTCTTACTTATACTAATAAAATTAAAATGTGCTTGACTTGAAACGTTGCAAACTCAAGTAAATTGACTCCTGAGTAGACATTTCACTATTTTCCATCCCTTCATCTACATCTCTTACAATTTTTTGGAAGCTGGATTTATCTCTTGTTTTGTAATGACAATGCAATTTGGTTTACTCTTTATAAAAACTGAGTGGGTGAAAACTGTGAAGTATCCTGATTCTCTTCCATGTGTAGCATCGTATATTGTCTCTAAAGGGTTAATCTCTCAATTGGGTAGAAATTCTTCCCTGTCTCCAATCTTTCTTTTAGAAATTGGAATTTTTGTTTGAATTGCTGTGATTGACTATTGCATATTAAATAAAATAATAAGATATTCACTGTTAGGTCTTAGAAGACTATAATCTAAGGCTTATACACTTCTAAGTTGAGCTTTTGGGAGGTAGTTGGACCTTGGGGTGTGACACTGCCATTAAGGGTGTGGGCTAATGTATTAATTGACTAATTGATATATCATAGAGCTGGGCATGGATAAAGAAAAGCTCCACTCTGGCTATGTGTGCACAGCACTGAATCTGTTAGCCTAGATGGGATAAAATGGAAAGTGAGGTTTGTTGCTGCTGCCTCTTGCCTGCTTTCCATGCACTGTTTCTCTTCCGTGACCTTCTCTGCAATGCCACCCTGCCCTATAGTTAGCTCACAATGGACTAAAATCTCTACAAATTATGAGCTACATTAAATCTTTCCTTCTTTGACCCACTGAGGAAGTTAATAAGACATTTACCATAGCCATTGCAATTTCTATTAGTTATGTTGATGACCACATGCATGAAATAAGCGCCAAGAGGTAGGAAACAAGCAGTTTCCTAAAGAAAATACATGTCAAGGTGCATATATACTTACTATAATTCATTAACCCATTGCAGGAATATTGGAGAAATTACAGATTAAACAAATGTATGTGTTGGGCATTGCTAAAGATGGAGTAGTTTAGGATTTTCTTTTAGTTTTTCTCTAACTTTTGTTTGCCTGTGTTCCTAAATTATGAAGATATAGAAGGATGAAACTCTCAACCCGAGAAATATCTAGACTAAGTACATGTTCTCTAAAACTGAACAATGAATTTTATGAACAATGAAGGTTAAGGGCAGAATATATTTATTGGTGAAAAGTCTGAGAGGACAGAAGGGGAACCTGAGTGAGTTTCCCAGGAAGCTGCCATTTCTAGGGATTTTTATAAAGTAACGCTGTGAGATGAACCTGGTCTAAGGTGCAAAACATGGTAACACCTTACGTGGGCGAGGAACCAAACTATGGTCAACCAATAAGTTACAAACACAGCTGCTGAGGTAAATTGGGAAGCAAGAAAGGGAGTGGATACTACACAGAGGCTTTTCCTACAGGATGATGGGTCAGTGAATCTTTCTGGCTTAAAGAAATTGACACAGGCTTAGAATATCAGTCCTTGAGGGCCAAAACCTCAGGAAGTATGTGGCTGCATTTGTCTATTCTTTTGTCTTGAGATCTGGCCCACAGCAGAAGTGTCTGTCTCTCGCACAATTGTAAGGTGTGTGGTTTTCCATTATGGCACTTCCAAAGGCCCAGCCCTGTCTGACTGCCTATAATATTCCTAATTTAGCTGTCTATAACAATATGACACTGGTAATTAGCCTCTTTACAGTTTAGTTTGGAAATGTCTATGAACTTGTCTGGAATATTTTTTTGTAAGGCTTTCAAATATTTTTTATTAAAACAGAAATTAACAAACTATTTCATATTTATTAAAATTAGCTTAGGACAGATAACTTTTACATTTATTCATTTATTTATTTATTTATTTATTTTCCGGAACCAGGGATTGAACTCAGGCCCTTACAGTTGCCAAGGAAGCGCTTATTCTACTGATCCATTTCCCCAGCCTCCCAAATAACTTTTAAAATAGAAAGCTCTAATGACTTTCAAACATTGCTACTGTGAAAATTGGTTCTTAATTAGAGTCAATAAATGAGATAATTTTCTGCCATACTAAAAAATTTGAGAGCAGAATGAAAACAAAATAATTACCAACAATAAAATAAGTATGCTGAATTAAAAATTAGATGAAATTCAAATGTTTAATGTGCCACAAATCTAAAATGGCTTTCATTTCACGTAAGTCCATTTCCACTTCCACTCTGAAGATGGTATCATTCTCACAGTGTCTTCTACTTCTCAACAGGTATCTAAAAGTCATAAGGAAATACATAAAAATTCAACTTCATTTTAAAATGCCAGACTCTCCAGTACCATATATATATACCCATTAAGGAGGTTAATAGGTCATTTACTATACATAAAAAATATATAACAAGAAGAAGTAGGCATGGGGAGACAGCTTGGCAGTCTAAGGGCCTACCTGGCAAGTACAAGGACACAATCTGAATCCCCAGTACTGCAAGCTCTACGAGCCCCAGAAGCCTGGGCTCACCATACCGCCCTGATACCTGCTGTGGTGCACACATGTACAATACCAGTACTGGGGAGGCTGAGTCCAAACTGCATAGTGAGACCCTGTACAAAATAAATAAATAAATAAACAAACAAACAAAAATTAAATTAAAAAAATACCAACTCTAAGGTCTTGTGATGTGGCTCAGTGACAGAGATACAGCCTTGCATGCCCAAGACCTTGGGTTTGATTCCCAGCACTGCAATCAATCAATCAGTCAATAAAATATCAGGCTCTGAATGACATAATACAGAAAATAATTATCAAGCAGAGATAAACAGCAAGAAAACAGCATGAGAGTAATAAGAAATGAAAGTAGTTAATGGTTTCAGGATCAAATATAAAATTATACTTCTTAGAGGTAAAGTGGTGGATAAAATCCAAAAGCCTCTAAGTTCTAATGGCAGGAGTAGGAGAGCCAAGATCAATGTCCTTCAATTTAATTGGTTGATTCATCATTCTATTGGAACAGAAGAGTGCATCCTAAATCTTAGTTCTTCTAAGATGTAGAGTAAAATCTGTTTATTTTTGATAAGTAGAATTAGATGAGATTCCAGTATAGATAGACAGTTGAAAATTGCCTAACCCGTCTGGTGATAACTGTGAGAGCCAACGTTTTGGTTGTACCTGTACAGGTGGTTGCTTAGGATTCTTCATAAAATAGAACGAGGAGAATTCAGCATCATAGGTAGGCAGGCTTAAACCTGAAATTTACACACTGTATTCAGTTTTTCAGTCAGCACGAGCTTAGATTCAAAAGGAGGGGACTACAGAGGACCGTGAATACTGGTAGGTCTGGATCACCGAGGACCCAAGCGTAAATTCTGTCCCCCAAAGCTGAATAATGTATATCACCAAGAAGTGACTATTGCATAATGCAGCCTGCATCTGTTCATGGGTCAAAGAGAATCTTTGACTAAAGAACAAAGCAAAACTTCACTCAAAAAGTATAAATCAAAACCACAAACCTGTGAGGACTATTAATAACAAAACAAGAACAGATGACTCAGTTACTTTTCTCTTGTTGCTGGGACAAAATACCTAATACCCACAGTTAAGGAAAGAAACGCTTATTTATTTGATAGTTTATGGAGGTTTCAGTCCAAAATCAGCCGGCTCCAAGGCAGTGCCACATGGCACTGGACAGCAGTTCATGGCAGCAGGTAATAATAAAACAGCAAGAGCCAAAAGGAAGAAGAGAAGGAGGAGAGAGGCAAGCCTCTCTCCCTTTCTTGTTTTAGATTCAGCCTATCAAACCCAGAGAGGGTGTAGTACTCCCACTCAAAATCCCAGCAGCGTACTAACCCTAGCATTGTACAGTGAATTGATCACAAACTCTAGAAGCCCACTGCTCCAACACCTGCTTGAGGCTTATGGGAGACATTTGACACAAAGTATACCAACAGACAAGTGTTACGTTAAGTGAGGAACAGAGAACAGAAAACCTGTATATGCTACTCGTGGAAGTATATATTTGTACAGCTACTGTGGAAGTTATATAAATGTCCTTTAATTATTAAAAATAGAGCTGCCACATGATCCAGAAGTCTCTCTTCTGGGTATGATGCAAAGAAAATGACATCATCATTTTTTAAAATTATGTCTCCCACACACTGTAGGATTATGCAAAATAGTCAAAACACAGAGTTTATATGCATCTAACACTATATGAATAGGAAAAGAATTGTGATATAATTAATATATGCACACATATCTATGCAAACACTTATAATATTACTCAGTCTTTATTTATTTATTTATTTATTTATTTATTTATTTATTTATTTATTTATTTATTTATTTTGGCATAACCAGGGATTGAACTCAGGCCCTTTTGCTTGCCAGAAAAGTACTTATCCTACTGAGCCATCTCCCTGGACCCTTACTTAGTCTTTTAAAAGATGTATATCCTCACATTTGGATAACAAAAATCATCCTAGAGGGAATTATGCTAAGTGAAAAAAGAAAGACACAGAAAGAAAACTGTCGTAAGATCTTATTTACATACGGAATCTGAAGAAAAAATACCCCACCCCACAAAATTACAAAGAGATGCAGAAATGTATCAGTACAGAGGGTAGAAATGTGATAACGTAAGTGGTCAGGGTGACAGGGTATTGGGTAGAAGAATGTCAAACAGCATGTTTCAGTTGTATAGTACAAAATAGTCTAGAAATACATAGTAGGCTGACTGTCACTAATAATATTATGGTCTCTGTTGGTGATTTACTAACAGTAGGTCATATATCATAGACTTTTACAGATAATCCCTTAACTGAGTATTTTAAGACATTATGTGAATCGAACATATCAAATTGCATCCTTAGCTATGTACCATAATAACTCATGGAAGTATACAAAGTTTTCATTGTTCTATCAAGCTCAATCTTACATTAGTCATTGAAATTATCTTAGAATCCCTGAAATTATCTTATTATTGTAAACTCTGATCAGACATTTGGGAAAACTCAAAATCCATCCCTAATATAAATCCATAATATAAAGATGCAATTTTTAAGGAGAACATAAATTCTCAAAATGAACATCATTCAAAAAGTAAAACCTTTTCTAATCTGAAAACTTTATCTAAAACTGATAGCATAAATTGGGTTATCATGGCTTTAAGATCAACCTACCAGTCAACCACATATTTTTCCTCTATTTCCTCTAGTCATCTACATGAGCTTCTTGTTCATATGCCTCAAGAATTGTGAATGTTAGCACACTCCACAATTTAGAAAGTAAGAAATTAGTCTTGCACATTTACTAGAATAGTGGCATTGAAAACCAGGGTGTTGGCTAAGAGGAGATTCCTGTCCAAAAAAAAAGCTTGTTCTCAAATGTCAGAGTAGCAATGTGAATGTCTTTACATATACTGGGCTGCATTTCAAGAAAGGGCGTGTAAGTTCAGGAAACTCAAATCTTTACAGTGGGCACTAATCATTCTGTCTTTGAACCAAATGGAGGCATTATAAGTTTGCCTTCCCTTTTCTCTGGAGTGAAACACTATCAATACCATCCAAACTACCTACTACTAAAAAGTCTGTGAGTACATAGTCAGAACCAAAGAGCAGTCAATATTTTGCTTCACAATTTGTGTAGAAACATCTCAAAACAATATTTAAATATTGTGACTAATTCAGTATGGAAATATATAGTTAATATCCTGAATAAATAAATGTACCAAGTGAGGGGAAGTGAGATAAGTGCTTTCTCTCCCACTTTGAGAAAGAATAATCAAAAGTTTAGTCTCTGGCTTTCAAAAGAGACAAGATATGACAGAGCAAGCATTTCACTAACCTGTTCCCCTTTCCTTGCTGTCTTTTTTATGGAGGTTTACGTTTCCCAAGTTAAGACCCTAGCCAAACTATCAGTATGAGGATGGACATATTTTCTTTTTTTTGCCTTTATTTTTTTTTCATTTATTTTCTATTTTATTGAGGTACAAATATCAATCCGACAGTTTTAAGACACCTTGACAAGACAAATTCGATAAATTAATACATTGTAAACTGTTTTCATACTGTTTTGGTATCGTACAAGGTGCATACATGATATTATACTTACAGACATTATTATAGCAGATGTCTCTTATCAGTAAATTAAGAGTGTAACTATTTACTTATCTTATTTTTATACCTGGATTATATAAAAAATTCAATAATTATTTTCCTAGTGCATGACCATAGTATTAGATTGAAGTTCTATAGTGTGCCTGGGGAGAGTCACATGGAGAGAAAACTTTCTCTCAGGCTCTCACAGAGAGCAAACTGGTCAAGCATTGGCTGTGACTCATCCACATGGATGACACAGACAAAGGATCTTCAGAATAATGTACAGGACTACAAGATAAACCCTGAGGGGACTTCACTGACCACATACGAAACATAAAGTACATGTGTTGGTATATAAGTCTTGCTCTATCTAGGTCTTAACCATCCAGCAGAAAAGTATAAAAATGAAGTATACATCACGGGGCCATAATATTAAGCTAAGCTGTAATGGCTATGGTCGACAACTTCTTTGAATAACTCACTATTGTTGTAGAATGCTGGACTGTGTTGGATTGTGTTGTCGAGTTCAAGCACCTAAGTTAGTTGAATGACAATAGAGTGCCCACCTTTGACAGGTATAGACAAAGTAAGGGGTATAGAAAGCAAAACTCATGTGTGTGTATAGACAGTACAGTTGGGATAGATAACGTTGTGCTCCTAAATAATCCTATGAGAGGCAAGATTTGCACTGATGGTGGTTGGACAGGATATTAGGACATATTTTCTATTTGGCAAAAGATACAAGATTTAAGTTTGTCTAACAGGATCTGATATTGTTTTATTTATTTATTATTATTTTTTATTTTATTGAAGAACAAATATCAATGAGACAGTTTCAAGACAAATTAACAGGACAGATTCAATAAATTAATGCATTGCAAACTGTTTTCATAATGTTTGCTATCATACAAGGTGCCTACATGATATTATACTTACAGACATTCCTATAGCAGATGTCTCTAATCAGTGAATTAAGAGAGTGTAGCTGTTTATTTATCTTATTTTTTATACCTGAATTATATCACAAATTCAATAATTAATATTTCTACTTTGTTCTTTTCTTAATGGCTGTCCATAGTACTAGAAGCCAACATAATATCTTGTCCAACCACTATTAGTGCAAATCTTACTTCTCATAGAATTATGCAGAAGCATGGCATATTTATCTTAACCTTGCTGTTTATATACATACCTCATGATTCTTCTTTTGTATACGTCTATTTTTGTCTAGACCTGTCAAAGATAGGCACTCCATTGTCATTAAACCAATTTAGGTGCCTGAACTCAGTGACACAATCCAACACAGTTCAGCATTCCACAATAATAGTGAGTTATCTGAAGAAGTGGTTGACTATAGCCATTTACAGTTCAACTTATTATTATGGCCCCACATTATATACCCCATTTTTATACTTTTCTGCTGGATGGTTAAGACCGAGATAGGACAAGACCTATATACCAAAATAGGAGAAGACCTATACCAAAAGCTGTAGCTTTTGTTTCTGATGAGGTCAGATGAAGTCCCCTCAGGGATTATCTTGTAATCCTATACCTTACTCTGTAGATCCTTTTTCTGTGTCATCCATGTGGATGAGTCACGGCCAATGCTTGAGCAGTTTGCTCTCTGTGAGATCTTGAGAGAAAGGTTTTCTCTTCATGTGACTCTCCCCAGGCACACTATAGATCATCAGTCTTTCCTCTGTGGCTCCATAATCTCCTTGATCAGAAAATTTGGGGCACAACTGAGTATCATGATGTTACAGTATAGGTTCACCTATGTTGGGTCTTCGCTGACCTTGAAAGGCTAGGGCCAAAATGTTGGCTGGCCTTGTAGCTCTTCTATTTCTCCAATTTTGATCTGTGAACTTAGGTTGTTAACCATCCAGAAGAAAAGCTATTTAGTACCCTGAAACATATGCCATTCCATTTGCCCTGACTATCTGACTCAAATCTTTTTAGTTGTTGTTGTACTTTTCTATTTGTATTTCTTCTTTTGACTTCTTATACTAGGGAGCCTGTACAATACTTGCACATGTGTGTCTGGTTTATTTCACTTACAGGTATATGTTCAAGTGGCATCTGCTTCAATAAAATGCTTCAAGTTTATCATTCTTAATAGCTAAGTAGTACTCTATTATATAGAGGATCTGATATTGTATCAAAACAAATTCATTTTCTCAAACACATTTTATAGTAGGTTCTATCACATTATTATAGTACAAATGGATTTTTGGATTATTTTAGAATATCATTCTTGGGGCTGGGGAGATGGCTCAGTAAGTGCTTCCCTGGCAAGTGCAAGGGCCTAGGTGCAATCCCTGGTTCTGCCAAAGAAAAAAAAAGAAAGAAGGAGAGAGAGAGAGAGAGAGAGAGAGAGAGAGAGAGAATCATTCTTTTTTTATCTCTATTTGTCCACTAGTAAGGAAACTAGAAATAGTGAAGATCTGATATTAAACCCTTTAAATACAGTAATTCAGAAACTTGTTTTCCTGTCTTTTAGAATTTTCATACATAGGAAAGAATTACCTTTAGTATGTCATGATCTTAAAACTACAATGATAAGAACATTTAATGTAGAACACCTTTTATAAGACATATTGTTGATATAAAATAATATGTTGCTCAAATTTATAAAATTCCTATGATGGGCATGTGAGATAGCTCAGCAGATTAAGGGCATGCATTGGCAAACAAAGGGACCAGCGTTCACACAGGCTGGCCCCATCCCAGGATGCACTGAGCTAGCCAAGGAGTCCAGGTCTGGTGAGCCATCCCTCTAATCCTAGTGCTGGGAAGGCTGAAAATAGGAGGATCACTAAGAGTTCAGTCTAAGCAGTGAGACCATGTAGACCCTGTTGACCCTGTCCTAAATACAAAAACAAGAACAAAAACAAACCAATAAACAAGCAAAAATCCACCTTAAAGTATTTTTCACAATGCTTAGGTCATTTGAAAATGTGTACATCATGCAAAGGTAGATTTTTTTAAAATTGCCAGTGAATGGACAAACGAATAAATTTAACCTTAAAGAGTTAGTGACAAAGCTGGGATGATGATTGGGGACCTGATGGTTAGCTCAGTTGTTTAAAGTGCCTGGTTGGGCAAACTCAGTCAAGCGCAGGGTACCATGGTTTGATTCCCAGTTTAACAAGCCACAGCAGACCAGCCCTTAAGGCAGCATGAGCCAGTCAAAACAAAACAAAACGAAACAAACAAACAAAGCAAATTCTTCTACAATTGAGGGCCAGCCAGATAGGTCAGTAGACTAAAGTGCCTGCTTAGGCAGAGCACAGCAGCCTGGACTAGATCCCTGGCATGTCATGCAGGCCCTGCCCCCCTGGGGTGCACTTACAGGATGATTGAGACTGGGCATGGTGGCACGCTCCCATAATCCCAGCACTTGGGAAGATGAAAACAGGAGAATCACTATGAGTTCAGTCTTCATAGTGAGAACCTATAGGCACCATCCTAATATGTGTGTGTGTGTGTGTGTGTGTGTGTGTGTGTATTAGACGTGTAATCAATGTTTCTTCTTATATTAAAACTACACAATTTTTTGTATAGTTTGTGAAGCTTGAAGACAAATAGGTGAGAAAGATGACAGTATCAGAAGTCCTTTGAGAGTAATGTGTGTGTAGAATTCAGTTCCAAAATCCCTTCCCTTACTTAATAACATTTCTAATGTTTAAACTGTGAATCAGCACAGACTGTAAACTGTAAGTGCCTCTTCTGTGCCTTTGATTGCTGACAGCTGTAATTGACATGTATAAACTTTTTCAAAGTGACTGCTGACAATGTTCTCTAGGGTGAAGTTCTTAGACATCTGAGCAGATGGCTAAGTGCATACATTTAGATATTTTTCTTTTTGCTTGCTCATTTTATATTTGCATTTTTAAATTGCTTGACTTTTGTGAGAAGCCTTTGTGACAATTAGGAAGGCATCAAAATATTCATTAATTTATGTAAGAAATGATGTCACCAAGTCTAACAAATGCATGAAGTCTGCAGTAAGTCAGTTTTGAGCTAGATTGACTGTCCTCACTGCACAGAAATAAATAAAAATCTAAGTGTGACAAATATTAGTTGAACTATCAAAGTACGCAATAAAATTTAAATATTTTTTCCCAAGCTCAGTAAATTCTACATTTTAAATCTGATACTTATTACATAATTCTTTTAGTGATAAATATAAAATACTGTATTGTGCTTTCCAAGAACATTAGTACTGAAATTTTGTATACACTGTGCCCGAAGCATTCCATTTACTCTATGAGCAATGTGTTAACACCTGTTTCAGAAAGATGCTAATGGTGATTTGAAAATTGCCATATGAGCACATTATTTTTCTTTAGAATATTTGTGTCATTGTTTCATGTTTTTCTTATTTTTGGTTGTGCTTTATGATAAGCAATGTAAATTTTTACTTAATTATGTAATAATATTTAAAATGTTTATTATTCATATAGGCCATAAGTTTAAATGGTCTGTGTTGTAGTTCACCTGCTTCTAACTTAGAATTCATGGTGGAGCAATTTGAAGTGACCCCTGAGTGAATGCATAAAGCATGATTAACTTCACAGAATTCATATAACCATAGCATTTTCTCTATATTCCTTTTTTAAATACCTGTGACAGATTTTTGAGACAGATCTTTGAAGTTTAGGAGTTATATTTCATAGTAATTCTAGGTTAATAGAATGATGGTATGCCCTCTTATAATCTTTCAGAGTAATATAAATGACTGTTAGAAATTCAGTCTCTTTAATATACAATTGAATTGAATTTTATTATTTCCTATGAAATGTATATGGCTATCATTTAAGAATACCTATACTGGATGAATGTCAACATTATACTGAAAATAATCATATGGAAGAAATGTTTCTCTTCTGAGTTTGAAATTCATTATTTCATTTTTCTGTTTTGTTATTTGTAATCAAAGAAAAACGGAACCAGAGTGATTTTAATTTATTAGTATTAAATAAATTTACATGACTAATTGGCTACTGGATTATTTGTTGGGAAATTTATCATACCTCTAGCACCAGTTTTTGAATGTTATCTTCAAAAATAAATAGAATAGAGCCCGGGGAGACAGTTCAGTGAAGTAAGTGCTTTCCTGGAAAGCACAAGGGCCTGAGTTCAATCCCTGGTTCTGCCAAAAAAAATTTTTTTTAAATAAAATAAAATAAATGTAATTACAAGAACAAAATATCAGAGCCACAGAACAAAAGTGTAAATATTTTCCATACATAGAAAACACTTTCTGTGACTGCTTGGTAATCTACATAATGATCTTTGTTTTACAATAAACATTTTTCTATTATAATGAATATGCATCTATATTTTGTGAGGAATAAAATATACATGCATATATGTATATATTAATATATAACATGCACATGTATATTATATGTTACAATTTTTCTTTCTCCATTGATACCAACTCCTGAATTTTTCCTGAATATTTTACTTTAAATATTTCACTACAGAGAGACAAGTATTTCTATATCTATACTCAGAATGCCTAGCTTGTCTAACTTGGACAACCTCTTAGCACTACTAGAGGTATCTGGATTTTTAATGCTAATGACAATATTTTGGATCATTCAATTTGCTATATTTAGTCCATTACAAAGTTTTACCAGCAGCTTTGCCTAGTATATGGTTTCTGATCTTCTTACCAAAGGGTTTTAATATATGTGTTTAATGCTTTTTAATGCCATGTATGCCTCATCTGGCCACCAGATGCACATCGAAAGAAACTTCCTGCAAAAGAGGTTTTGCATACTAGCTGTTAAGTCTTCTCCATATAATACTCAGTATAGTTCGCCCTTTGTAATATTCTGCTCTGTGACATCTGAAATTTATAAGCATAAACCAATTATCACTTTTGGTCACCTCCACAACCCTGTGAGTTGACAAAACATCATACCTGCATTTGGACTGCTTCCCTTTAAAATGATAAAACCAGAGGCCAAAGAGACAACCAGATTTATAAAAGGGATAACACTTGTTATGCAGTAAGGCTGAGATTAAAAATTCGGGTTCCATGAGTCTTTGTCTAATATTTTTTAACTAAAATCATTCTTGAGAAAACTTTGTAATTACCTTCTCTCATGTCATAGTGACTTGATGCCAAAGTTCTAATAAAATTAAAAGCCTTCAACTTAATTTAAACTTATCTTACCCCTAGCTACTGTAACTCAATGCAGGTATAATACAAAAATCTACATTAAGAGACAAGTACTGTAGTTATACAATGTTATCTGATCTCTACAGGCTATTCACTGTTTACATTATATCTATCAAATACTATTGTAAGTATTTAAAGTCTTGTACCTTTCATCTAGGTGCAATGGCACTTCTTTATAGTTCTAGCTAATTGGCGGACTGAGCCCAAGTATTGTTTAACATTGAACATTCCGTTGCCCAAGATGATCTTAGACTCAAATTACAAAAGAAACGATGATGCTCATATAGTTCAGATAACTCCTTCATTGGTATATCAGTAAAGAGTAGTAGATTTTGCTTTTGGAGACACTAGTACTGGCTGTCCAGGTTTTAGATTGTATTACATTTATTTTTCTAAAGGTATGAAGAATCTGTATTGCAAGACATGATTCTAAATGATTTACAAAAGTTACCAATTTTGTCCCACACTTCTCTGAGTGTATTACTCTCTATGTTGGCAATTTTTATTGCATCTAGAAAACATGGACTCCATGCTAGTTCCCTTAAAATTTTTCATATATTCAATGGCTCTTACATTCTAAGCACATGCAAAACAACTCAAAAATATTACAACAGGACGGGCCAGATAGCTCAGCAGGTTAAAGCGCATGCTTAGGCAGATGTAGAGGCCAAGGTCTGATCCCTACCGGCTGTGCTGGCCCCACCCCCAGGGGCATGCTGAAACATTGATTGAGACTGGGTTAGGTGTGGTGGTGTGTGCCTGTAATCCCAGCACTTGGGAAACTGAAAAAACAGGAAGTTTCACTACAAGTCTGATCTGTATACTGAGATCCTGTACTAAATACATAAAAAATAAAATATTATGGCAGCATTTTATTATGGGTTTTAAAGAATGAGCTTTTCTTTTAGATACTTCAATCCTTTCAATGTCTATTTCATCATGGTATAAGTAAATAATATTGTTTCCACTGGTGCATTCAAATCTCTGTGAGATTGGATTAGGGTACTTATGCTACGTAAATTTATTTCATAACAATGGACATCCCATAAAATTTTTCCAAATGGTTTTTGCTAATTTACTGAGATATCTGTAGTGTAAAACAATTTACATGTTGTGTTACAAACAGTGGTATGTGATAACTGAAAGACGCAAATGCATTCATTTTAAATTATAAGTGGCACAGGCCAGTATGGTGACACATGCCTGTAATCTCAGCACTCAGGAGGCCATGGCAGGAGGATCCTTGTGCATTCAAGACCAATCTGTGCTACAAAATGAGCTGAAGGCCAGCCTAAACTGCATAATAATACTCTGACTCAAAAAAAAAAAAAAAACACAAAGTTGCAGAATAGTGCCCATGCAGCAAGACAAAATAAAATTAGTGTTAGCAAGCTTTAGCTGAATGTTTTGTAAATTCATTAGTTTCTAGCACTGTTGCATTACTTTCTAAGCCTGCAAATGTTAGACTTGTATGGTTCCATCCTCTTTTCTTACATTAATTTTTAATTAATTTTATTAAGAAATAAATAGCAATGAGACAGTTTCAAAACAGGTTAGTAGGATAGTTACGATAATTAATACACTGCATATTGTTCTCTTCATAGCAGTTATTCATATCATAAGATGCAGACATGATATCTTGTCTAAACACTATTAGTGCGAATCTTTCTTCTCATTGAACTAAGATAAAGTATCTGTATATCTAACCTAAGTATTTTGTATATACAGATACGTATATATTTTTTTCACTACAAAGTGGTCCTTCATTTATATCATCCCTTTTTTGTTTAATTTTATCAGAGATGGGTATTCCATTGCCATTCAAATAAAGTTAATTGGTAGGATTCTCACCATGACTAACTATATATGGTGATACCTGTGATCTAAGAAACTGCATTGAGTATATAGTATATAGTAATGTGTAATACTAGAGCTTTGCTTAGAATGCCTGTCATTCTGGTCTTCCAATTGCTTCTAATGTCATATTAATTATTGCTATACTTTCTCTAAAGTAAATGTTTATTTAAAAAGAGCAATAAAAGAAAACAAGAGAGAAGTAAAAAAGGTCATAGGACTGTTCTGCTACCATGTTGATATGGTTATATTTCTAAATTTCTGGGTAAAGCTATATAATTGTTTACTTCTATTTTTTATCTTTTCTTACATAAGAATAAATTATATGTGTAAAATGTTCTTACTCGGACTTTTTTAGAAATTGTTTTAAAGTTATAGATCAATTTTGAGTAAATTCATATTATTTTTCTCTTAAATCCTTCCAATCTCTGAAAATGATAAATCTCCAATTATTGACATGCCCTTTCATTTTTCATTACCATTTTGAAAATTTCAAAGTATGGATTCTGCTTATGTTTGCTTTGAGTGAATCTAAATAATATAGTTTTTATTTCTCAACATTGCTATTATAGCAAGCTGTGATTTTTGTGTGCTTGCTTATCTAGTATTCTGCGATATTATTGAGCTTTAATTAGTAGTTGTAGGACATTTTTGTTGGTTTAGGGTATTTTTATATAGAGAATAAAATAATGTACACTTTCCTTTTTGTGCACTCTGAATATTATTTATGTTTCTTCCTTTGTTGAAATGATGATTACTTCCAGTACTTCCCTGACTAAATCCGGTGAGACCAGGCACCTGGAGTTGTCTTGATCTGAAGGAGAAATAATTAAATAATTCCACATCAAGTCCAATGTCAGCTGCTGGTCTTTTAGATGAACTGCATCAAGTTGAGCTGATCCCCATCTGCCCTGAACATTTGGAAGGTTGTTTTGTCTGTTTTATAAATAGGTTCTCCCAGATGTTAGGAACTGAGAATGGATGAGGTCAACATAAAGGGGGACGTGATTATAAAAGATACCGTAAATTGAATTTTTGAGGTGTCAGCATTGTTCAGTCCTTTATTTGGGTGGTGAATACAATGAATATAAATTTTCAGGCAAGTAAAAAAATTTAAAAACTAAGTGTACGTAGCAGCAGAAATATCAAAGATGAGTACATTATATCAATATTGATATCCTGATTGAGGCCTTAACATGTCTGAATCTTGTACTATGAATAAACACTGCAAAGACAACAATATACAATGTATTAATCATTTAAACTGTCCTACTAATCGGTTTTGAAACTGTCACATTGCTATTTGTTTCTCAATAAAATAAATAAATAAATAAATAAATAATAAAAGGCATGAATGAAGACATTTGGTTAATTTGAGCAGATAATGAAGTTTTAATATGAAATGTTTTGCCTAACCATTGTACAAAGTGTTACGTTATTGAAGTTTCTTTGATTAAATGGTACCAGAGATTAAAAATAAATTACACGTTATTGGAGAAATACACAGTATGTGTGGTTATTAAAACTGGATGCAAATATTCATTATCTCAGCATAAATTTTACTTAAAGGTCCAGGAAGAGGCAAGCTTAGGGAAGTGTAGGGATCACAGTTTGATCCCCAGGGCCAAGTGCCATGCCAGCATTGTCGGCAGGGCAGGCGAGCCAGCCAGAGTCAGGGCATAGCAGAACACACCTTTAATCCCAGTGCTGGGGAGATGAAAGTGGAAGATCCCCAAGAATCCAAGCTGCCTAGTGAGACCGTGCAACAACCAAATACGTTAAAAAATACAATAATAAAAAAATAAAATAAATTTGAATTAAATATTACAGTTAACAATTATTTGACCAAACTTCAGTCCTTTTGTAAAAGGATTGCCAACAATATTAAATTCATATATAAAAATTTTATGGGGCTGGCCTGATAGCTTAGCAGACTAAAGCGACTGCTTGGGCAGAGCACAGAGACCCAGGTTCTATCCCTGGGCCTGCCATGCTGGCCCCGCCCCTGGGCCAGGTTGAGATGGCGATTGAGACTGGGCATGAGTTTGGGAGGCTGAAAACAGGAGGATCACTACGGGTCTGTTCTATGTAATGAGACCCTGTAGACCTTGTATTCCTTGTACTAAACGGATTTTTTTAAAAAAATTATGGGTTTTACTTAGATTCATTGCTTCATGAATTAAAAGTTAAAAATATATCAAGCATACACATTTAAATTCAAAAATGAAAGAGCATGTTTGGCAATTACATTGTGTGTCCCTACCTAGTGGTTAATGCAATTAACCATTTTATATAACTATATATGCTGATAACTCAACTTCATGTAACAGTTTAAGTAAAATGTACATGTGGCTGATGGGACTCCCCAGGGTATACAGTCATTACCAACTATAGTATTTCATATGTACCTGCATTTTTTGAGGTTCTGTTAATTTATTATTCTTATGTCTTCATGACTTCAATATACTGTAAAAGTAGAATTCATTCCATGAATTGAATTTCAAACTCAGTAACTACATACTTTATGAAAATAATTATAATGTACAAAGGGATCTCAATCAAATGGTCTCTAGTTTTCTGGGAAAAAGTTAAACATAATTCTGGTGTTCAAGGACATCAAAAGAAAAATCACTCTTAGATATATCTCTCTGATGAAGTATTCACTACCAACCAATATTGAGAGGAAACACCAAACCTTTTCTCTGCAGATGTGGAATAATGACTATTAATGATTATTTTAACTCTGCTTCATTAATCTAAGGAAAATTAATGGCACGTCTTTCTCTTGACACAACAGTTTACTGTGGCACTGAGTTGATTTGAAAGTCATAATTTATATTCTATACAAACTTCTTTCAATGTTCAGCTAATAAATAAAACTATAAATAAAGCATTATTTATATCAACTCAATAATAAAAAATGTAATATATTTAACAGATTGACATATTGTTTAAATGATTGAAAAATTGATGAAACTATTACAAGTATAAAATAATGAATTATTTTTTAATTTCATAATTTTATCCACTTAATTACAATGTTTGAATATAACACGTCAAACTTATGGTTCATTTCTCAATGTAAATATTTATTTGAGAAATAGTACTGACAATTTAATAGCTAATGCTTTGGCAG